>PVKA01012110.1:0-58768 GCA_004027165.1 Ctenomys sociabilis | reverse complement strand
TCTGCTTCGTTAGGGAGGACGGGTTGTCTTTGGGCTGGGGCGGGCCAGATGTTGTACTTTTAGGGGGGGAAAGGGTATCGGGAAATGAGGTCAGCTGTTGTACCAAGGATAGAGGGGGGCAGAGATAGTGAGAGAGACAGAGTGAAAGTGAAAAGGGGGGGCCAAAGAGAGGACAAGAGGGAGAGAGGACAGAGAGAGGCGGGCAGGCTCACAGCGGGAGAGAACAGCACAGAGAGAAACAGAAAGCGTATAATTAATCCACTTTGGTAGGCGAAGGCAGAGGGCGGGAGTGAGGGGGGAGGGAGTCAGAGGCGAGGAGCTGGGGTGCGGGAGGGAGCCTAGGAAAGGTGGCGTTGGAGAAGCCGGGGCCGCGCGGACGCGGTGAGAATAGCGGGGCGAGGAGAAGCTAAGGGAAGGACGCAACGTCGGGGACTGGGACCGGGGGCGGTGTTGACCGGGACGGAGTGGAGGCGTCACCCAAGCCGCGGGCGCCCAGCTCGGTTTGGGCCGACGGAGCCCTCAGCCGTCGCAAGCCCGGGTCTCAGGGGGAGGGAAGGAGTGGCGGCGCCGCGGCCGCTCGGGACGCAGCTCAAAGGGAGAGCGGCCCCGGGATGCGCGCCGGGGAGGGCTGGGGGGGAGCGCGGGGGATGACAACGCCGGCGGCCTGCAAGCCGGACTGCCTGCGGGGGGGACCGCCTCCTCCAGCGAAGCGAGGACCGGCGTTGAGGTAGATGAAGGAGGAGACGGCGGGGAATCCGCAGGCCCGACGGAGCGCGACCCCGCCGACGGCGCCCAGGACGGGAGTTAGCAGCAATCAGCGGACGACGTCGACGCGGGGCCGCCAGCCCGGGTGGAGGCGCTGGCGGGCCGAGCGCGGGCGGGCGTGGGCCAAGAGGCGGGGGCGGCCGGAAGGGGGGGCCGGGGACCGGCTTGGCCTCACGCAGCTCCGCCGGAGAGCAGGCAAACTGCGGGCGCCAACTCCCGGTTCTTATAGCCGCGCCACCCGGAGGCTCTGCGCCCGCTCGGGCCCGCTGGCCGAGAGCCCGCGCCAATGGGCGCCCGCGGGGCTCTCGCCCCGCCCCAGGACCGCCCCCGCAACTCGAGCCACCGGAGGGAACGCGGGCCGGGGGCCCCGAGGCTTCGGGGCGACCGCAGGAAGGGGGGGCCGGTGGGTGCAGGGACTTGAGGATGTGGTGGGGTGGGGGGCTGGGAGACGCGATAGATGAACGAAACCCCTTATCTCTATCCTAAAGAATTCTGGGGGTCTCCTCTCGGGGGTTCTTGGGTGGCAGGGAGCCCTGCGCTTCAGCGCTGGGTACGCGGGGAGAGCAGCCATAGGCGCTGTCTCAGGCCTTACAGTCCCCGCGCCCCACCGTGGGCTACCTGGCGGGGATGTCTGGCCAGTGCACAGGCGCGCAGGTGACCCGGCGCTGGGTCGCGGATCCCCGCTGGTAGCTGCCGCCCAAGAAAGATCCCCAAGCTATGGGGTGCGAGTCGGCCACCTGCCTGAGCAGTCGCAGCGGACTGTGAGGCACCTCGAATCGCAGCCGGATCCCGAGCGCCCCCCGGTGCCGCGCGGGAGCCCCGAACAGCCCCGGCAGCTTCTAGCTGCGGGGCGCGGGGAAGGCTAGCTGGGCCCGGCCCAAACTGCCCCAGCCATGGAGCCTGCCTGCAAAGGCAGTGCTCTTCGGAGGAGGAAAAAGCTCAACTCCTACCTGCAAGACTGAGCTCACCGGGATGCGTCTAAGCAGCTCGCCTTTGAGGCCCACCCAAAATATCCGGATAATGGTTCCCCCGTCCTCAGAGCGTTGGACTTGCGTAGGCGCATGTTCAGCCCCGGGGGCCACCACGATAATCTGGGGGTCTGGGAAAACCATCTCCTGGAGAGTTTGGACGATGTAAGAAGGCACTGAGATTTTTACCAAGTCAAAATCACTCACAGTCCCCTGAACCTCCGCCCCCGATCACCCCCAGCAGACCCGGCCGCCCCTGCTTAGCCCAGAGGAAGGGGCCGCGGGCGGCGGAAACCCAAGCGCCGCAAACCCCCTCGCTCCGCCATCAATCACTGCGCCCGCGCCGGCGCGCACTTCCCCAGGCGCTGAGCTCGGCTGGCTGTGGGCGCCGCGCCGCTTAAACCCGGAGCGCCTCTCCGCGTCCCACCGACTCCGGATCCTGCCCGCACAGCTTCGGGGCAGCCGAGCCGCTCTGCCCACAGCTGTGGTCTTTGCTAAAAGTAAACGAAAGTAGCGTTAGTTTCGGAGCGCCAAACCGAAGGGAGCGCGGCCGACGAGCGGCCAACCCGCAGATGGGTCCCGCGCTTCTCCCGGGCGGCTGTTGGAAACAAGCGCTTTCCCATCCGTTTGATCGGCATGGCAGCGGGTGCGGGCAGGAACCAGGCTGGGGCAGCGGAGGTGGCAGGAGCCGGGCCTCTGGGAGCTCACCGCGAAGCTGGAAGCAGTGTCTGCGAGCGCACGAAGAGCAGAGGCTGCGGGCGGGAGGGCGAGCGCTCTGTGGCGGACAGTGGACGCTGCTGAAGGTGAGCGAGACCCCGGGGGGGCAGTCCCCAATGTCCGGGGGAAACGCCCAGTCCGTTGGAAGACTTAGGGACAATGCCCAAATTTGGGGGAAACTGGGGGACAATGCCCAGTCGTTTACTTGGTTAGGAGAGAAGTATTGCCCAGGCCCTGGCGATCGCGCTGCGGTCGGGAGTTTGTTTGGGGCACAGAAAGAAAAATTTCCAAAATCCGAGTTGCTCTGGGGACTCTAGGAGACGCCAAAAGGCCTGAAACCAGTACCCACCGAGCACGGGATTGGGGAAGACTAGGGCAGCCGGCGGGGCCGGGAACACTGCCCAAATCTCAGAATTGCAAGATAGACCTCTGATTTGCAGCCCAGAAAACAATTGTCCCGAAGCAGGGACACTCAGGGGAGATTCAACTAAAGTGGAAACTGTGATAAATGAATTTCAGACCAGAAAAATAAGAGTCCACATTTGAAGGACTAGGGAAATTGTACCATGAAATTGGGGGACAGTGAGACAGATCTAAACTGAGGGAAACCAGCATGTTGATCTTAAGCTGGGGGGGGGGGGTCCCACAAACTCACAGACCAGATTGGGGATGAATTTTTTTGTTGAACCAAAGAAAATTCTCAACATGAAATTCGGGGAAACCTAAGAGGCACAGTGTTTAAAATCATAGGATGAAAACATGGGACATTTTAGGAATCTAAGCAAATTCTTGGAGAAAGATAGAGATTAATATCTACATTTTAAAAATGCAGGTCAGTAGCTGGAGACTTGTAGCACCCGGGAAAAATAGCCTCCATGTTTACTATAGTTTCCTGGAAAATCTTCAGTGTTCTTTAGATAACCCAGAAGCACTGTCTAAATTTTGGGGATCCCAAAGTATAAGCAGTAAGTACATTTAGGGAATGCAGACATCAATGTCCATTTTAATTTTAAAAATAGACTTCAGTTCGTTTATTTTTGTTGAACAAGGGCCAAAAATCCTGTAGTTTTCCTGGACATGGTTTGCATTTAAGGAACTCATGCAAAACCTAGTCTCAGTTTTGGGGTCCATGGAAGTTACTAAATGGCGCTTGAGATCTAAATTTCAGATACAAGTTAGAAACTAGGAAACTAATTAGACACAAACCTTTTAAACCTTAAGAATTAGAGACTTGGGGACTTTTTTCAGCGTGCTTGGGGATGGGGGTCTAATGGGACATTGCCTAAGTTTAGGGAGACTCAAAGCAAGGGTATATAATTCAATAAAGTTCCTTAAACCTTAATAAAAACCTAATTGTCCTGTGGAGAAAAAAAAAATCTCAGTTTGTTTTGGTGTGCTTTATTTTGGGGGCTTTGGGAAAATAATTTTTTAACCAAGAATACTTAGAGGAGTTGGGGGGTTGGTGCCTAAATTTTAGGGAACAGAGAATTTCTCAATTGTAGGGTCTGAAAAAATATGGACATTGTGCAGGATTTGCAGGAACTGTTGCTTAATTGTGGAGGATTTAGTGGGTACACATGTTGCTTTCCAGCACCAGCATTTCTTACTTTTCTGTAGATTAATAATAATTGTATATTTGGGGGCCTGGAGGGCATAGCTTAATATTTAAGGGAACCCAGTTTGGGAAAATATGGGGATCAGGAAAAGGATTTGGTGTAGTCCTGGGCTTTGGGTGTTTTCATTTTAGAAAATCAAGATTCTTATTAGTAAACTAAGTGGACCCATGGAGCCTTTTAATAAAATTCAATGTATTGTGTTGCAGAAAAAAAAAAAAAAAAAAAAAAAAAAAAAGCTCAGAATGGGGACTAAGGACATTCAACAAAGACTGTAATAACAAGAAATAGGCTCTGCCCAAGGCTTAATTTTGTGTATGGTGTGACCCAAAGACATAGGAAATTATTTGAAAGAATGAAGGTAGAAAACCTTCCCGGGAGACTGGAATACATCTTGGGTAAGGCTCAGTTAGCTTTTGAGGCCTGGGTGACAAGTGGCTATGTAAAAAAACAAACAAATAAACAAACAAAAAACCTGATCAGTGGCCAGGAAGCCTGTAGAATCTTGGAAAAATGTCCCAAATCCTCATGAGCAGAGAGGAAAATGGTTCATTAAATTTTGGGGGTCACTACTAAAAGCATTCTCTCAGCCTATGGAACAGAGGAAACCAGAGTACAAATTGTTTTCAAGGTGTTTGGGGTGCAATACCTAATTCTGAGGGAAGGCAAAAGGAACAAGGTTCTAACTTTGAGAGTTCCAGGAAAATTGCTCAGTGTTGGGCAGACCTGGTGCTCAGCGTATATAACATTTAGGGACCCCAAGTTGGAGTAAAAGGTCGTGGACATCACTGGACAACGTTCTAAAGTGTTATGAGAAAAGGGCCGAAATGGGAAGTTAGATAAGGGTTGGTAAATTTAGGAAACTTGGAGTTAATAGATTATAGAAATATAGAGGAAAAGTCCCAGTTGTTTTAGGGACATGACCTAAATGCCAGAAAAATACTGTCCACCCTTTGGGGAGCCCCGAGGGTCTGTCAGCATGATTACAGGACTTATGGGTTATTGTTTAAATTTTAGGAAACCGGGGTTGGCATTCTGTAAATCTGTAAGAGCTGGAAGGAGGTGTGCAAATTTGCTAAAAGCCTAGAAGAAAACAAATTTGGAGACCCAGGCTACCTAGTGTAGGTCTGGGGACAGTAGCAGGGGCTTCCTGTCTTGTAAATTTTTGGAAATTAAGGCTCAAAACAAGAAATTCTTGTGAGCTGTACAATGCTGAACGCACTTGGAGGTCTAGGGAGCAACGCTTACATCTGGAGGATTCCATAAACAGTAATCCTGGAATTCAAGGATTACGAGGAAGTTGCTGGATGTACTGGAACCCTGGAGAGCGAGGGCTGCGTTTTAGGGCAAGTTCCTGGCTGGAAAGGAACGCGCTGCTCGGGTCCACCGCACCCAGGCACCGGGGCGGAGCAGGGGCGCCCTCCCCGGGAAACGCGAATGCGGGCTGCGGGGTCGCGGCTCCGGAAAGGGGTCCAGGGGCAGCGGGGCAGCCAGCACCCGGCGCCCCGGCGCGCACGCCCAAAAGAATTTAGCTTTTCGTTCTGCAGCCTTCTCACCACCCAGAGGACTTCTGTGGTGGGAGCCCGAGCAGAGCGAGCGCCTACTTGGAAAGGAGAAAGGCGAGAGAGCAGCCGGGGCGTTGCTCCCCCGCTCTTCCCAGGGTTCCGGACTCCCAGACTCGCCGCGGAAGAGACCTGCGGGCTCCCCGCCGCCTCTGCGCCCCACGCGCTTCCGCGCTGCGAGCCTAGGCGAAGCCGCGGCCGGGCCGCCGCCGGGGGCAGGCTCCTCCCCGGCTCGGCTTAGGGGCTTGGAGCACCCCCGGCAGCCACCCCCGCCTGCGCCAGCCCTCTGCGCGCAATATTGTGGCTGTGGCCAACCCCCAAACAACGAGGAACCCCATTTTGTGTGGGCGATGCCAAAGAGAAGAAGAAATGGAAAAGTGAAGGAGAAATATGGGGGCGGGCAGGCCTGCACGGTGGCTGGGTGCCAGGGGTCCTCTTTGGCTCTCTTAAAGAGAATTTTCAGGACAAACCTCCCTACTTTGGCTGGAGAAAGTTCATTTCCTTAAAGGTAAACATTGAACCCACATGTAGGCTCACCATGTTGGGCTAACTCTGCACGGGGAGCAAGGGCACCCCCTTAGCATTGGGCGGTGTGAGAGGTGAGGGACAAGAATGGAGTGGGGGTGGGGCGCTGTGGGTGGGGATGCCAGAGAAGGAGCGATGCTTGGGGCCGCAGAACGGTGGGAATCCTGGGATCAGTACTGTAGGCATTGCTTGTCCTTCCTGTCACTCGTCAAGAAGTGCAGAATGGCGGGAGACATCTCAAAGCCTGACGCTCTGGAAAGGCAGGGATTAATGGCACTGGACAGGTGTGTGGGGACCCCAGCAGGGCAGAAGCATCTCCTGTACATTAGCTTGGCCAGGACCGGAGGACCCTCCCCCACGCGCCATGAAAAGCAGTCCATTTTCCACCCGGAGTATGAGGCACGTGGGGAATGTTCCCCCCTTCAAATTCCAGTCCGCATCCATCACCGTGTCCCATTCCAAGAACATCTGGCCTGTCCCCCCCATCGCTGCCCCCCTTCCCCTTCCACCGGTCTCCCGCAGCCTCCTGTGCTGGCTTTCAGGCCTGCTGGGCGGGGTGTGCGCTTATAGACAAGGGGAACCTCCAGCAGAGAGGTCTCTGGTCTGCCCATTGCAGGGAGACTTGTAAATTTCTGGGTGAGAAACAGTTTTAAAAGTGACTGTCTGCACCCTGGCTCCCCGTGAGACCTTAGTAATTTCAAATCCTTTCAGGGGGTCTCCTTTAAGGGAGGACAAACCCAGGACTCCTTATGGCCCAGCTCAAGGCTCTGCACCTTCCCTCCAGGCCTGCATCCCAGGCCGGATTTGGGCAGCTTGCAGGGGGAGAGGCCTTTTGCAGAGTCTGGGCTTTCCTCCGGGGATGGGGGATGCCAGGAGGGCAACCACAGCCGTGCCCCCACCTTCTGCTTTCTGCTCCACGTGGAGGAGCCACCATTCTTGCTCAGGGGTGCATGCCTGGAAGTTGTACTAGAAAAATGACTGAGGTCAGCTTGGGTGGTCGCTGTGGAACCACCAGGGTGCAGGGAGCCATGCTAGTGCCGGCAAGCTCAAGGCACATGTTCTTCATCCCCCCTGGGGCTGCCCGCAGAGTCCTCACCTGGACTTGTTTAGTCAAAAAAGTAATGGGGGGAGGCTGAGGCAGGAGGATTGTTGTGAGTTCAAGACCAGCCTGAGCTATAAAGTGAGTTTAAGGTCAGCCTTAACTGCATAGTGAGACCCTGTCTCAAAAAGACAAAAAAAAAAAAGTGTAATGGGGCAGGCCAGAGGGAGGTGGGGGCAGAACCTGGCTCAGTGTGGGCCAGCCATGCCCCTAACTAGCACCGGTGCTGGGTTCTCCCAGCTCCTCCTCCACACTCCCCTTTCCCCTACTTTCTGCTCCCGTATGATAGGAAGGATCCTACCAGCAGCTTGCAACTGTGGGGCTGCTGGGGTCTCCACCAGCAAGAGCTTGACTGGCAGGAACTTCTGCTCCAAGTACCCACCTCTCACCCCACCCTGCCCAGCACTAAACCCCAAATTCCAAAAAGAATAAACATCTGCTCAAAGAGTTAAGACTCACTCCCACCGAACCTGGCCTGCGCAGAGGCCTGCGGCTTTGCAGTCTCCCTCAGCCCTCAGGGGGCTTCCTTAACCAACCTGCCCCACTGCTTTGCTTCCCCCACCTCCCCAGGTTAGGGGAGGCATTACAATCCCTGCTCTGTCCTCTGGGGAGGGGCGGCCCTCCTGAGTGCCCTCTCTCACACCAGGCCCCAAGATTCAGGATAACTTTGCTCCAAGGGGTTCAGGGCACACACATCAATGTCAACCGGAAAAGCTAGGCATGTACATCTTGAACCAGAACCCCACCCCAGACGACAACGACAGATGCTCAAACTACTTCTGCTGAAGATATAAGTAGGTGGGGCTTAGAGGTCTGTGTGGGGACAGGGGTGTCAGACATGGGGTTCTCCTGGGGATGGAAGCAGGGGGCACACTCAGGACCCCTGCTACCCACTGGGTTACTATTTTATTTAGTGTCAAAACTAAAAAGGCCTTTGAAAGTTCTAGCTTCTCCGTGGGAGGGACAAAATGGCATGGATAGGCATCACCCGTGGAGCCCCTCTTGTAAGAGGCATGTGGTACCTATTGTCAGGCAGGAACACAGCCTCACCCCCACCCCGCCACCAGCGCTTCCCAGGATCCTGAATCCCTCTTCCCTTCACCCCAGTACCTGATAGGTGAACTGGCAGGAACACAGTACTTGAGGAACTGGCTCCGAACTGGCTCCAAACTTGAGCGGACAGAGGTGGAGGCTACTCTGGCCTGGCCCTTTTTAGCTGCCCCTCACCGCCTCACAGGAAGCCCCACTGACCTTCAAAAAACAATGGGCCGGTGACACCATCTCTTGAGGGCACTTAGAATGCCTCTTTGGTCATTATCTCCTGCTGGTCACAATTTAGTCAGGATGTCTGAGATTGTCACCCACTTTGCCACATGGAGAGAGACTCAGAGAGCTCAAACCACTGGTGCATGTCTCCACAGTCCTACAGCCCAGGGTGGAAAAAGCCAGCCTCACAACCTTGTGCTGGGAGGAACTCACCTGCATTTAGGGCTCCCAGAGCCTCCCTCAGGATGTTTCCCCATTCTTGCTTCTGCCCCTGCCTTCCTTCTCCTTTACGCTGCCTGCTTTCTCCCTCCGCGCTCTGCCCACTTGTTTTTCTTCTTCTCCCAGGAATGTCCCCCAAGAACCTCCATACTACAGAGCCAGCAAGGACACCACTCTGCCCACACCTGAGCCCCAGGGAGAGCAGCACCTGGAGCCAACACCTGGATTCCAGATAGCAGCTGTGTGACTGAATAAACCCCTAGCCATCGCTGGCTCCTTGTAAAGTGTGATGGTGGCTTCAAAGATGTGCCTGGTGTGGGTCTGGCTCTCGGAAGGGCCCCATGGTGCAAAAAAGAGCCACATCAGAGGTCACCTCTGCCCTTTCCAGGATGCCAGAATACTCACCTTCCTGGGGTCTGGGCAGGCTGCTGGCCTCAGTTCTGGATGCCTGGCAATCGCCTGGTCCACGTGCCACAGCCACTTGCCTTGGGGCTGGATTCCTTGGCAGTTCTGGTTTGCTGCAGCTCAGGCGGGGCCAGAGTCTGAGCCACAGAAGGTACCAGGTTTTGGATCTGAGGACTGGGATCCGTTTCCTCTCTTAAGAGCTCAGCAGTGACTATTTGGTCCCTAGGGAAAAGCAAAGGGATGTTCTTGAGTTTATCACAAAAAAAAAAAAAAAAAAAAAAAGGAAGAAAAAGAATAAAGAAGTCTTCACTCCATCTAGAACCCTGGTTCCCCTCCTCTGGCTGCTGGGTGGGAAACTTGGGTGTGGCCTTACCCAGGTACGGGAACTGTCTCTTCCTCATACCCCTTCAGTTGCCTCACTGCCCCTGTGTCAAAGTAAGAAAGCTGTCAAGCCTGACCGCTGCTGATGGGGAAGCAGGGGATTCGTTGCATGGGCTGCCCTCCTCCTGTTGGGGTGGGCTTCTGTCTGGGCATTGGATGCAGGGCTGCACACCAAGTACCTGCATGGAGGAGTCATGGCACACACTGAAAGTCTCTCCCTCCACTCCCAATTTAGACGAGAGCGAAGAGGACTAGGAACACAACTCCAAGGACGCAAGCACGCAGGCTCCATATTCAGAGAAGCCCGGGGAGGAGGAGGTGGTGAGGCTTCACGGGGCGAGGGGCTATGAGCCCCTGTTCCATGAACTCCACAGTGGGAGGACTGGGGAGAAACATGCACAAGTGAATGTACCCCGAGGGAAACTGCCGTACCCCACAGTGATTTCTGTGGACAGGGAGAGTGGTGTCCTCAGAGAAAGCAGAGCACTGCTGGGACATAACAAGAGGCATCATCCTCTCGTGTCCCTCAGCCTCACTCTCCAATTTCTTGATGGTGGCTGCAAAGTATAGGGAGTAAACAAGGAGGGCAGCTTTACTTTTCCCATGGTATAAATACACCTGTGCATGCACGCACGCACGCACGCACGTACACACACATGCACAAGTACACACAGAGCTTCAGGCCATCAGACCCTGTGCGCTCTGTACATTCGTCCTGTTTGTCTTTGGGATCGGTAGTGGGGTAGGGCAGAGGGGTGAAGGGTGGGCAGGGAAAGGATAGAAAAGATGAAGCCAGAAGAAAGCTGTCATGAAGAAAACACTTCCTTTTACATTTGAAAAAAAAAAAAAAAAAGCTATTCATTCCTGCTGGGTAGAGCAGCCCTGCCTGCCTCCCTTGTGCTTGCCATCCTGCCTGGCCTGTAAAGGAAAATCTGTTTTCCTTACAAAAGGCTCTGTGGCTTTGTGCAGCCTTATAAAAGAGTTCTCTTCCTGGTTGTCTTTCCTGTCCACTACAAAGAGGAAGAAGCCCTTAGGAATTTGTGTCCCTCAGCCCTCTGGCCGCAGAGGGTCTTCTCCTTCAGAGACCAGGCTCTTTGATGCCCAGAGACCCCACTTCTGCCTCTACATTCCCAATACACAGAGGGTGCGGCCCAAGGGAGGGAGGCCTGGTTACCTGTACTGCAGATAATACACAGTCCCTGCAGCTTCTGGGTGCTTAAAGAGGATGGGTGAGTTAGTGGTACCCAAGCCCCTCTGCTGAAACTGGCTGGGTCAATATTAGTAGTCTCTGCCAAAGCAGGGGGTGCTATGGTTGTGGTACTGAGACCCTCAAACAGGTGCAGGAGGATGTGGAGGGGTACAAACATGAGGCCAGAGAGATGATGGGCATGGTACTAGCACCCCTAGAAGCGGGCTACCTGGCTGCCACTGAGCACATCATTGGCTCCGATGCCAATTTGCCCCTCACCTCCTTATCCCCTTGTGTGTGCACGTGCACACACATACACATGCACAGGTCTCCCCAAGTCCCTTCAAGTCCGGGGAGCTTCATGGCAATTGTACTGCTGGCTATGGCCCTGTTGCATTTGAGGGTGGAGTCTCAGCCTGGCTTTGATCCAACAGGGACATCTTGGTGTGTGGGGGTCAGCTGGATGCACTCCTTAGCTAGAAGGTGGGGAGTATGGAGGAGGTGGGGGTTGGAGAGACTTCACTAAAGTGATCCCTCGGTGGTCATGTGACTCCTTGGAAGGACCCTGGGCACGGGACTGGGACTGGTAAAATGGGGACAGGGTTCCAGAATGACCCAACTTGAGAATGAGTGCAGGTGTCACACAATCCAACCACGTCTCCTCGGACTCTGTGGGCAGGCGACTCCTGTGGGAGTTTCCCCCTTCATCAGCCACATCTGACCTGACCCCTTGCAGTCTATGTGGTACCCAGCACCACGCCTACTGGTGACACGCAGCAGGCAGTTAGCATCCACAGGCCCTTCTAGGCTTTAATGCCTGGCCGGAACCCAAATTAAAGCACAGAGTTAGCGCTACCAGAAGCGATACCTGTGCAGACTAAATTTCATCAGAAATTTGAAATCTCTGTTCACAGCCTTGCAGGAGAGCAGGAAGCACAGCCAGTTCTCTCAAAGAAGCAAAGACACGCACACTTCGCAAAGGGCCACCAGTCTCAGACCTCCCGGCGCTCCTGCCACTCATTCTGTTGGTGCTCATTCTCCCCAACTTAGCGGCTCCTGTTAGGATTTAATCCCCCCCCCCCATTTTCCCTCAAACTTCTCATTTGAATGCCTTTAAAAAAATCAGGGAATTTTGAGACAGGGCCTTGCTTTGTAGTTCAGGCTGGCACTTTAGCCCAGGCTGGCCTCGAACTCGGGGCAGTCCACTTGCCTAAGCCTCTGTAGTGCTGAGAATGTAGGCGCGCATCACCATGCCCACTGAACCCTTTAGCAGGCTGAATGAGCCACACGTGGGCTTTCAGCAGGAACAGGGCCACTCAAATATGCTGCGGGTATCCCAAGCCGACGCCCCCGGAGCCCACTATCCCCTAGGAACAAGGACGGGGTGGGGGGTTTCCTCACCAGGATTCTGGGTGAACAGGGATGCAAAGATGCTGGCGACCTTGGGTCGGCTTGGGGAGCGCAGATGGGGTCCAGCGCTGCGCAGGGCCAAGCAGTTCGTCGCCTGTGCGAGCTCCAGCTGCGCGGGTTAGGGCTCTGTGGCCCGCAGCCCCGCGGCGTGTGCTGCCCCCTAGTGTATCCTGCAAGATTCCTGAACAGCCAAAGGAGTTGCTGCCAGCCCACCCAGCCCTTCCCAAACTGAGGGTGAGGTAAGAAGAGGACTGAGGGACTCCCTCCAAGCCACTCAAGCTTCCACGGAGGCCCGACAAGGGGGTGCCCTAAGATTGAGGAGGTGAGCAGCTACCGGGCTGTAAGGGCAGGCAGCCCGTATCCCGCAGATCAAAATCCTGGGAACACGAAACGGTCCATCTCTCAGATGTATTAAAGCTCTGCCTCCGGGTAGATCCTCATCTCTGGCCAAGCTCGGGGCTACCTCATTCCACCAGGATCTCAGCGACCCAGGTTGTTCATGCAAAGCGAAGGTGCAGGGCAAGGAGTCACAGCGCCACTAAAGCAGGATGAGCGACACTGAGTCTCAGTGAGGCGAGACGCGAGGGTTGTGACCGCCAGCCTTATATGCCACGCATTTTCCAGAGAGGGTACACATGACATATAGAGGGCCCTGGTGCCAGGGACCCTAAAAACAACAAACGATGGGGTGTCGGGGTGAAGGGCACAACGCGGCACAAGCCTACTTGTTCCTCTCCCTGTCAGGGAGAGCGTCAGCCCACGTTGAAGGCCTAGCTGGACCCTCATGGACGCAGAAGAGAACTGAGGCACTCTAGAAATTCTCAGGTTTCCGTCATTTGGCTGCTTAAATGGCCTCGTGCTGCCATCTGGTGGCCATTTATGGAACCACAGTGACAACTCAGCTCTTAGGCGCTATAATTTGTGGCAAAATTGATACTTTTTTCCTACCAGGACACACACACGCACGCACGCACGCACGCACGCGCACCGGCACCTGCCCTCGCACCTGCACCCACAGCGTCAAGGTGGGTTCTGCAGCATCATCCATGCAGGTGAGGCTCTTCTGCTGCTATCCTGGCATTACTGATGCTGGATTTAAAAATTCTTCTCTTTGGGAATTCCCAGGGGCTTGTGTCATGGTAGACAGGTACCCAAAATCATAGGTCAAACCCAGGCCACCTTCCTGAACCATCCATTTCGTTCGTAGACGGGGAATTGTAGTGTCCTTTTATCAAAATACCATCTGACATAGTACAAAGTGGGTCTGGGGCAGAATGTTGGGACCCCGTTTAAGGTCAGGGTCCCAGAGGAGTGGGCCTGCTCCACCTAGGAAGCAAGAATTTCTGAATCCTTCACAAACCTGCCCTCTGGTGGTCACTTAAGAAAGTGCAGCCACGGCCTCAGAAAGCACCTGACTTTTCTCTGAAATCAGTATTTCCCTTGGTAGACTTGGGGACTTAGAAAGGAGACGGGCGTGCAATTCACTTTGTCCTGAGAGCTTTGCGCTTTCGGGATGCTGGACACTGGGTAACCTCCGCTAGGAGCGTGACAAGGGAAACGCTGTCTCAAGGGCTAGTGGGCTGCAGTGGAGGGCCAGGGGAGGGGAATATTCCCCACAGATGCCAACCCTGGGTCTTGCAGAAGAAAACAGGCCTGGACAGGAAGAGGTTCTGGGTGGAGCACAGAGCTCATGAGGACGTGGCCTGAGAGTTCTGGCTGGTGGGCTGAGGGTTCAGAGCCCCCAAAGATCCCCCCCGACCTGACGTGTTCCTCATTGGCACCTTGCTGGCCCTTCTCACCCTGGCCCCCTCCACACACCCACAGACCAATTCCGGCACAGACACATCTGCCTCTTCTTACCCCCTGAGCCCAAACGACCACTCCCAATTAAAAGTGTGATCCCCATGGAAACAAAGGCCCAGGACAGCAACTTGACAGCCAGACAAGCAACATGGAGTCGGCACAGGTCTCCCAAGGCCCTGAAGCTTCCGTTTCCCTCCCCACCTCACCACACACTTGCAGCCCCCAACTCACCCTGGGGTCACCTGGCCCTGAAGTGGTAAGCGGTATGGCCTCTTGGTAAGAGAGGACACCTCCATTCTGGTGACCGCCTGGCCTGGTCTAGAGGAGGTTTCTGGGACATGGGGAGCAGGTTGGAAGCTGGGGGACAAGATGGAGGGGAATCCTTTCGGCCCTAGTGGATCCCAGAGCAGGAAGGAATCAGGCCCTGGGGGTGCCCTGGGGCCAGGTCCTTGACCCTGCTTCTTGGAGGAGAGAGGCAGAAGGCTGGATTTAGACAACACCTTGCCAAACAACAGTGTGAATCCCTGCTGGACACCATGACCTGGGCTTGCCGTGGCTCCAGCAGCCCACAGGCAGAATCATCCTTGGCTGTCTGAGAGACACGGTCTTCTTTGACACATCAGTGGACTGAGGCCCAGAGATGTGAAGTAACTTGCCCAAAGGCACACAGCCATGCATGGTAGAACCAGAAAGAACATAAGGCCCAGCCTGTCTAATGCACTGGCACTCACACTTCAGCCCTGCACTAGCCTGGGGGACACTGCACTGGCCCCAGGGAAGCTGACTGAGGGTAGAGCAGGAGGACGAGAGGGCCTGCTGCCTGCAGCATCCACAGGGCACAATAGCCTAGTGTAGCTCCTCAGACCACAGCCACCTTCCTTTTCTGCTAGGGCCAGACCATGCCTAGGCACGGGCAAGAGCCCAGGAGCCAGCTCCATGTGGTCCCAGCTGCCAAGCCTCTGTGATGCCTGGTGCCTGTGAGCTACATGTGAGGAAGCTGCATGCTTCTGAGTTCTGCTTGTGCCTCTAGGGCTGCCCTTGGGTGGCTACCCGCCCTCACCCCCACATCTCTGGGGCACTCCCTCCTCCCCTCCCACAGCTTGGCCCAGGTGGTGTGTCTTCCCCTGAAGCCCCCACAGAGGTGGTGCCTTCCACCTCTGATGCAGTCTTTGAACCTCAGAAATCATGTTCAGGGGACCAGGCAGCTATGGCCAGAGCACTGTGTCTGGTGCCTCAGTCTACCCAGGGTCTCAGGCTACTTCTGCCCAGTCCTGTAGAAACTGCCCACCAGGCCTCCCTATGTGGCAGACCCAGGCTAAGGCTTCAGGGCTTGGAGAAGGTAAGGGAATTTCCCAGGGTTTCTAAGCAGTCCCACGGCAGTGGGTCTTGGGGTGGGCAGGGGGCCAGAGGCTGGGCTGGAATGGGACTGAGTTCTGTGTGAGGGTGGACTTTGAAGAGCAGAGGGGTGCACTGGAGTCAGCATGAGCAGCCTCAGCCTGGCAGGGCTGCTGGGCT
Organism: Ctenomys sociabilis; assembly: GCA_004027165.1. Taxonomy (NCBI): domain Eukaryota; kingdom Metazoa; phylum Chordata; class Mammalia; order Rodentia; family Ctenomyidae; genus Ctenomys; species Ctenomys sociabilis. The sequence goes on along the minus strand of PVKA01012110.1, from coordinate 43,331 downwards.
CGGACTCTTTTCCACAAACACAGATGGGCTGGGGAGGGTCAGAAGGAGGCCCTGGTGGAATGTGGGTCAGTGCTGGCCGCTGGGTTCTGAGGCCTCGCTCTGAGATGCTCGAGTGGGGCCTCCAGGACCCTGTGTCCAGGGTCCCTCAAGTAAGGCAGCCTCAAGGCCAACCTTTGTCTCTGGGAAAAGGGGGCTCAGTGGTCCCCAGTGGAGTGCTGGGTGTGACATCAGGGTTCAGCTCAGCCCCCAGAGCCTGTGGCCTTGGCTCACAATTGGCCCTGGGTCTAGATGAAGGGCATCTTCTGGTGAGGGGAGTGAGGGCCATATGACCGGGCTGCCTCCATGCCAGAAGGATCTTGATTAGTTAGGCTCACAGGTTTCTAGACCCCTTCTCACTCCCTCGCCTTGGACAGTGGGGTTGTGGAGCCCTTTGGCTCAGCTCCAGGGGCAGCTAAAAGGGTCTGTGGGTCAGGGACAGGGTCCCCAATAGCCACAGATGGGCAGGAAGTGGGGAGTGAGCTGAGGACACCAAGGGAGGCGGGAGGGCTGGTGGGGGGGCCGGCGCCGGCCCAGCAGGACAGTGCCACATGGGGCTGCCGGGGAGGTCACCGCCAGCAGGCCCCACTTTCGAAGGAATCTGCCGCGCTGTTCCTGTGGCCAGGCCAGAAACAATAGAGGGGGAGCTGCTGTGGACAGCACAGCCCAGCTCGGGTCTGCTGTTCTCAGGACCCTGTCCACCACCCACCCCGAACACCCCTCCTGGAGCTGACCCTTCAGCATGGATGAGGGCGAGCATAGGAGAGAAGCAGCGCTGGCCCAGCTTGACCTCACATAAAGCCAAGGCTGTTGTTCCAGGAGGACTCAGCCTTCCAGCTCGAATGGCCAGATGGCTCCACACAGAGAGGGACATCACTGCCAGGGACACGCTGCTGCCTCTGCCTCCAGCCTGTGTCCTCCAGGGCCCAGTTAGGTCTCCCAGCTGGATGCAGATTACATGGCCCCTAGTGAGTGCCACACCATGGTACGGGGCTCAGCTGGAGCCAACCCTAAAGCTTCCTCACTAGGGATTCCCTGAAGTTCCTATTTCCAGGGGGAAGGAGACAGGAAGGGACAGCACCCTCTACCTGGAGATATTCCCAAGTACGGTGAACCCTACCTTTTGCCTAGCTGTTTCTTCAGCCTCTGGGAAGCCTGGCTCACTGACAGTCTGGCCTGGGACTGACCCAGGATGGGGATTGCACCTCAAAATCCTCCTTTCCTCCTACACTTCACATTTTCAAGTCCAGGGCAGAATGGTCTGCCAGAAGGACCAGCAGGTCCCAAGGTAGACTTGCAGGCCCAAAGCACTGCAAAAGTGGGGCTTTGGTGCCCTCTTCTGGCCACTCCTTGAATGGCCACTCCTGGCCACAGCGTCTGGTCCACAGTGGTACGCTGTTCCATAGAGCCGGCAGGCGGCTCCCGTGAGGCCTCTTTTCACTCACAACTTGGCTGGACACCCACCCCGAGCACTGCCCAGAGCCACCCAGAGCCACCCTGCCCAGACCCAGTGGCCCTGACACCTGCGCCAGGCTAACACTCATGTGTCATTGGGTCCTCCAGGGCAGGGGTCGACCCTGGCATCCCTGCATCCACTCTTGTGGCCCTCAGGACTGGAAAGCCGTGAGGACAGCAAATATTTACTGCTGACCAGAGAAGGCAAACACCGTGCTGGGCCAGGCCGAGGTACCAGTGTGTCCATGCCAGGAACAAATGCAATCTAGGGAAGCAGCTGCCTGGCAGAGTATGCTAGGTGGGCCGGGACATGGGCCATACCATGCATACAGAGGACCAGCCTGGCCACCTTTGGGGCTCAGTGTCCCCTTGCATAGCCCAGGTGCAAGAGTTCCCAGCATGTGAATGAAGTGGGCCACCTGGTCAAACCAGGCAGTGATACCCTGACCCCCATACACCTGGGGGAGGCTGTGAGCAGGCCAGGGGCAGCAGGGCAACTGCTTACCCCTCATCTGCAGAGTGCTCAGATGGACCCCCAGCCCCCAAGACCTGGGTGGCAGGCATATCTGGACACAGCTGACTGCAACCCCAGGAGTGTAGCAAGTGCAGCCAAGGACAGGCTGGGTCTCAGAACGTGGGAGACTGTCCAGGTTCCCAGAAGGGGCGGAGAGGGGGCGAGGCCTGCAAGGATTGCAGGGCCAGTCCTGTGGGCCAGGCCTCTGTGAGGAGAGCTGGATGCTCCAGGAAGCGTCCACACTGCCCAGCCAAGCCCCTGAGGGTCAGTAGCCGGGGTAGCAGTTGGGAAACGGCTCTTCTGTGGCACCTCTGCACGCTGAGCTCTTGTGCTGTGCCTGGGCGGCTACTCCCCGCAGATTTCTGGCCTCCTGCCCCCACCTTTTTAAGAACATGGTGGTGGGGACCGAGGGGCTGGCTGGGAAGACCGCTGGGGGCCGCTGACCTTTGTCTGGGGGTGGGGTGGGTGCAGAGTCACTTCGGGCTGAGTGGCCATCCCTTTCCTTAGGCCTCAGGTCAGAAAGTCTCCCAGGAAAAGCTACAGAATAGTTGTCCCCCAGAAAGACACTCCCAAGCTCCCCACCACCATGCAGAAGCAGCCCCAAAGCATGCATCCACAAACCTGAGCTGAGCCCAAGATGCCAAGACCCCAAAGGACTCCAGACCATCCCCAAAAGGAGTTTTTGGGCATCTCAGGGCCCCCCATCTTCCTCCTCACCCCTTAGAGCCCAGGCAGTCCTGGCCAGTGGCCGCCCTCCCAGTGGTCAGCTCACATACCTCTGCTCCAGCAGGACGCCCCTGCTCTAGCCGTGCAAACAGGCCAGCGGGGTGTTCCCATGGACGGATCCCAGCCTCCTCCCTCTCCTCTTCCGGGTCCAGTGTCCGGCTGTCCACCCGCCTGCCCAGTCCTGGCTCCTTTTCTGGGGGTGTGGCTTGCCGGGGGCCTGCCACATCTCTAGGTGGGGGTGCCGTTGGGGTATGGAGAGAAAGAGACCTGGGAGTGGTCCTCAGAGCTACAGTGAGGAGGCTGCCCAGGTGGCCGGGCCCCACCAGGAGAGGCTTTGCCAGCTCTACGCTGAGTGCCCTGTAGCCCCGAGGTTCAGGCGCCAGCCCAGATCCAGCCACACCAGCCTTGGCCAGGTGGCGTTCTCATAGAAGGTACAGAATGGTTTAACCTGGGCAGCAGGCAGGCTGGCCAGACTATAGGATAGCCGGGGTCACCCACTGACCTTCCAGGCCATGGCCAGCTCTAGGAGTCCCTGGGCTCTTGCCTGCCCAGCAAGAGGCTGGTCCCCCAAGGATTTTCTGAGCTCAGTAGGTATGGTGGGAGAGGGTCTAGATTCACGTGACCTCATCCTCTGTGGCACTGCCACTTCTCAGATAAAGGAGCCCAGTGAGCAGGCTCCTTCTCAGATAAAGGACCCCTACAGGAGGGAGAGGCTGGAGGGCCACAGGGAGACCCTGGCTCCTGGGCTGTGGATTCTGACTCCCTGTGAGCAGGCAAGGGACCTCTAGAAGGTGGGGATCCCAGGTCCTACTCAGTGCTTTGGATGCTGGTTGGCCTGGCCTTCCTCCTTTAGGTCCTAGTGGGTCCCCAGGCTCTCTGCTTGGGTCCAGGCTAGAGGTCAGCCCACCCAGAGCCAGACAGCCCTGAGGAGGGCCCATCCTCCACAGCAGCTTCTTGGCCTTGCTCGGTCTCTGCCCCAGCAGGGCCACAACTTCTTCCCTCAATGGAGACTCCAGGGCCAGAAGGAAGCGGTCACTGGAATGTTCTGGTCCCCCTGCCTCCACTCATTCTCTGGGGGCTTTGAAGGCTCAGGGTTTTGGAGCAAGGCGAAGTCAGCTCCCAGCTTCCCATCACCCACACCTCCCAGACACCCACAGCCCCTCTCTCTGTCCATCTGGAAGCAGCACAGTATGGGGTGTGGTCCTCCCAGCACCTGAGGCTGGGGGTACTCACCATCTGAGGGGAGCCACCTGGGCCCTGGGTCTGGGCCCATGTGGACACCTGGGGATGCCCAGAGAGCAAGGACAATGCTCAGGGTGTATTAGAGGCAAAGAGGGCATGGAGAGGGAGTCTTAGGCAGGGCCGTGGGTAGAGGGTGGGAGTGCGTGTGCCCCCCTGGGTCAGCCCCTCCCTGTCCATAACACACAGACCACTCAGCAGGGCTCATTGGAGGAGTTTATTGGTTGCCAGGGGAGAGTGGCAGGCCAGGCCCGAGGCAGGTGTCTAAGGGACGTTGCAGTAGTTTTGCAGCTGGTTAAACGTGCAGATGTTGTTACAACACTGATCCACGATGCCACGCTTCTGCAGAATCGCCTCCAGGGCTGAAGGCTGCAGTCTGCCCACCTCCGGATCCATGCCCAGCTCTGCCTGCCCCACTGCAGGGTGACAGAGCCAAAATGTAGGAGCAGCAGCAGCAGCAGCAGGAAAAGAGACAGAGAGGGGGGTGCGGTCAGGAGCAGCAGAAGACCCGCTGGCCTGGGAGAAGGGGATCGCCCTGCTGGGGACAGGCCCTGGGTTCTCGGCATGCAGAGTGCTGGGGACCCACTCTTCTTGCCGCCAGGCCCTGTGGTCATGTGTCCACGTGTCTGTGGCAGAGCTCAGAGCTCCAGAGGCAGACCAAAAGGTGGGACGGGGCACCCCATGAACGGCCCCAGGCTGCCCTGAGCCTTTCAACACCAGGACAGAAGTTTGTGTAATAAAAATCCATCCCCAGAAGCTGCTGTTGCTTTGGGGCCAAGGGAGACAGTTAAAGGCAGGTGGAAGGAGAGCCCAGCTGCACCCAAAAGCCCTCCCCCAGGGTCTCTGAGCTGCCACAGGGAGCTGGTCTCTTGAAATGGCCAGGGGGACCGCCTTCCTTCTCAACAAGTGCATGGGCTCTCCTGGCACCAGCTTCCTGCTTACATCTGCCCCTACCAGGGTGGGGGCGCTGGACACAGGGACAGCAAAGGATGGTAGGTGGGGCTCACCCTGGAAGTCCTCCAGCTCCCGGCGGTCGTTGGGTCTATAGAAGCCGTTATGCCCACATGTCATGTACAACGCCTCCACTAGGTGGGAACCGCACAGGTGCTGGCTGGCATAAGCCTGAACAGAGTTGGGTCCCCAGAGGGCCAGCAGGGCCAGCACAGCGAGGAGACGCATCCACGGGGCCATGGCAGAGGGCCGAGAACCTGTTGGAGAGGCAGAATTGAAGCCAGAATCCCTGGTGCAAGGGAGCACCCCATGTCCTCTCTCAGTTGACCTGGAACCCTAGCCCAGCATGGGGGACACAGACCTGTTAGAGATGGTGTCAGAATGCAGCTGGTCCAGCAGGGTCCTTCCTGACTTTATAGCGCTGAGCCCATCTCTCCCAGGCTCCAAACCCTGCCCCCAGGCCCATTAGGGCTCTGGGGGGTTTTGTATCAGCAGATGGCCAGGAGGCTGAGGCTGCAATTTCTGCATCATTTCCTGGTGCTGGGTCTGCAGGAAGAGCTCCTTGGGCGTCAGCACTTGTGCTTGGGTGGGCCCTGGGGTCATTAGTCTTAATAAGGACGCTGATAGCCTGGGCTCGCAGCTGGGGGCTGAGGCCCCCCAGGAGAACAGATCCCACCCTAGGCTTGACTGAGCACTTTCCACATTAGCCCTGGAGCGCTGGGGGTGCTGAGTGCGCGCTGGGGGTGGAGGGGCAGCGGATGGCCAGGCTTGAGGGGGTGAGTGAGGAGTACCTCTCCCTGTTGCCTACTTACTCTGACCCCACCGTAGGACCTCACTCCAGCTCAGGCCCCCCCAAGCTTGCCCAGAGGGCAGAAGGATCACAGCTCAGGAGAAGCAGTGTTGCATGCTCTGAGAGGAGGCCTGTTTCCCGCCTTCCATGTGGAGGCCGGTGAACACTCGCCAGATCCGGCCCTGGCCCCTCTCCCTGCAGCCCCAGCCCCTCTCTCCCTTCAGGTCCGAGGCCCTGTGGCAGGCAGGTACCCAGAGGCCCAGCCCAACCCCCAAAGAATGGGTGGACTCTGAGTCCTGTGCCCCCAGCCTCTCCCAGTGGCAGGGTTGGAACGGGGTAACCTCAGCCATGGGACCCTCACAGACTCTGGCTGAGGGGCTTGGAAGGGCTGGGACCCACTGTGCCACCTCCCATTTCTCTCTGTCACCCTGCCAGAGCACTGATAGCTCTTTCTCAGCCCACTTAAGTCCTCTGCTCAGGAGCTTGGGGCTGGGACACCCCCTTTGCCCAGCCCCAGGCTTTCCCAGCTGGAGTACAAGTCCAAGTGGGAGCTCCACCCCCCTCCGCCACCTCTTCCTTGGCAGTGCTGTAGCAGCTCGCAGCTTGCCCAAGCCACCCCAGGACCCTGGGTGCTCAGTAGGCTCAAGGGCAGCTGGGCCAATCTGAGTGTCTCCAGCAGAGGACTTGCAGGGAGGAGGCTGAGCCCAGGAGGCCCTGGGTGAGGAGACACCAGGGGCTAGGGGCCAGCAAGGTCTCGGAGAGTGGCCTCGCCTAGGTTCTCAGCCTCCCTGAGGGTCTTGGTGAAGATCGGGGCCTTGCCTAGGGCCTGCAAAGTTTAAGTCCTTCCCACCGCGCTATAGCCAAGGCCCTTCCTTCTTTCCTTCCTTCCTTACTCTCTCACTCTCTTTTTTTGGAAGAACTGGGGATTGAACTCAGGCCCTTGTGCTTGCCAGGGAAGTGCTTACTCTAGTGAGCCATCTCCCCAGCCCCTTTCTCTTTTTTATTCTTTTTTTTTTTTTTTTTTGTATTTTTAGTACAAGGTCTCACTATATAGATCAGACTCGGAGCAATCCTCCTGTTTTCAGCTTCCCAGGTGCTGGGATTGTAGGCACACACCACAATGCCCAGTCATTCACCAGCTCAGCATGCCCGGGGGCAGGGCCAGCACAGCATGCTGGGGATCAAAGCCCTGTTGCTGGGCCTGCCTAAGCAGGTGCTTTAGGCTGCTAAGCTATCTGGCTGGCCTCCTTCCTTGTTTCTTTCATCTGTCCCTCATTTCTGTTTTGTTTTGCTTTGCTTTGCTTTGTTTTGATAGGGTCTCAGTATGTAGTTCAGGCTACCCTTGAACTCACAGCGATCCTCCTGCCTCAGCCTTCCCAGTGCTGGGGATTACAGGTGTACCACCTCTCCTCATCATCAATCCCTTCAGGCTCTCTCTCTCTCTCTCTCTCTCTCTCTCTCTCTCCCCTCCCCCTTCCCTCCCTCCCTCCCTCTCACTCTCCCTCTCCCTCTCCCTCTTTCTCTCTGTCTCTCTTCCTCTTCCCCCCTGCTTATGCACATGTGGTCAGGTGTAGGATACCTTGGTTCAGTCCTCAGCTCCACGTGCCTTACCAGACCTACACTTAAGGCAGCCTGAGCCAGCACCCCCAAAAAAATCCCCTCCCTGGGCGTGTTGCTGCCACCCACACACTGGACGACCTGCATGAGATGCAAAGGCAGGCTTGCTGCTGCTGCTGCTGCTGCTGCTTTCTGCCTTCTGCCTGCCATGAGCTGTTTCTCCCCTGCGATGTCCCTCTGCCTCCCATCCTGCCTTGGAGCCAGCCAGCTGTGGACTGAAACCTCTGCAAGCTACGAGCCAAAATAAAGCTTTCCTCCTTTAACTCGGGCTAATGGGCGTTTTGTGTCAGCAGTGAGAGATGTAACTGAAGCAGTCACTCGGGCTGGTTTTAAATTTGTGTTCCTCAATCAGCTTCCCAGAGCGCTAGAACGCAGGTGTGCACCACCATGCCCAGCTTACCCCAAGCCTTAAAGAGACTCACACTATTCCCCAGGCTCTCGGTGGGGTGCTCAGGGCCTTCTCATAGATCTTGTGTGTGTGTGTGTGTGTGTGTGTGTGTGTGTGTGTGTGTCTCACTCTGTCTGTCTCAGGCTCTAAAATCTCAGAGAACCTATGACCCCCCAGGACATCAATAGGGCTCAGGACATCCTTAGGGTCCCATATGGCTCAGGGCTTCCCTTAGGGTCTCAGTGGTGCTGAAGGTCCTTTTCTAGGCCTTCATGCCTTCTCCCAGGGTCTCATTATGGCTCAGTGGGGCCCAGATTTCACCAGAGGCTTGATGGAGCTCTGACTCTTTTCAGCATCTTTGTGAAGATCAGGCTTCTGCCCCGCTGCCTGATGGTACCTGGGTGCCCCTTCAGGTCACAGTGGGGTTCCTGGCCCTCTGCAGGATCTCAGCAAGGCCCAGGCCCCTGTCCAGGTCTCTCTGGTCTTCCTCCTTGCCCAGGCTTTGAATGGGGCCCACAGGGGCCCTGGAGCTCAGGGCTTCCTAGGGTCTCCATGGGCTCAGCCTGTCACGGAACCATCATGTGGCCCACGGCCTTGTCATAGGGTCTTAGAGGAGCTAAAGGGCTCTGGGGTCTCAGCAGGGTCGCAGCCCAGCCCAGTGTTTCCATGGGGCTCCTGGATATGCCTAGAGTTCCAGGTGCTCTCACAGCCTAGCCCAGGGTCTCAATGGACATGAAACCTTCTGCAGGGTGTCAGTGCAGTTCACTGCCTTGCCTAGAGTCCTAAAGGGACCCATGGCCATCCAGAGTGTCTCAGCCCAGCCTTAATCAGGTGGCTGGTGTCATCAGAGTCTTAGGGGATGTCACCCTCATTCCTAGGGTTTCAGCGGTCTCGGGGCCTTCTCCCAGGTTTCAGGTAGTAAGTGGGGGTTAAGGCCTTCTTCTGTGGGTCAGTGGGGTGGTGACAGGCTTTCTTCTATGCCCCAGTGGTTCCCTCTCAGTTCTGGGACTGAGTGGGGTGGGGGGTGGGGGACAGAGGAGCCATCTTGCCCCCTTCCTCCGTCCCTGGCTTGCAGCCCTATACCAGAACTCATCAGATTCTCCCTGCTCCCACAAAGGTCTAGGAAGGCCTTCCTCCTACTCCCTGTCCCCACCAGGGTGCTGCTCCCATGGAGGACAGTTCAGTCAGAGCCTTCTCTAACCGTCTGGGGCTTCTGGGGGCTCAGAGTTAGGAGACACCTTTGGGTAACAGGGGAATGAGGCAGGGGCCTTCCAAGCAAAGCTGAGCCAGTGTCAGGGCCAGGGCCCATCCTTGCAGCATAGTGCAAAGGCCATGCAAACACTCAGAGATCTTTCTTTTATTGAGTCAGTGAACAGCATGGTGGAGAATTCTGGATAAGGAAGGCAGTGCAGGGCCAGGCCATGGCCCTGGGGCTCAGGCAGCAGCAGGATAGGACCTTACAGGCACACACACCAGCTGTGGTGATAGAAGCAGCAGGGAAGCTCAGCAGGGGCCCAGGGGATGGAGAGTGAAAGGGCACTGGGCCGTCCACCGGCCGGGAGTGCCCAGGACCCAGCCTTTACGTGGGCCTGGGCTCTGGGGCAGGACAGGAGCCAAACAGGTTGGGAAAGGAGCAGGAGATTCCAGGCCGACCCCTGGGGCCTGTCGGCCCATGTGCCTTGCGTCTAACCAATGGCACTCAGAGCGTGGACCAGGGTGTGCAGCTCGTCCTGGACACCCTCCAGGGAGCGCCGAATGGTGTGGGGGCTGTCCAGCACATCAACCGCCAGCGTGTAGGGGTCAAACTTCACAGAGAAGGGGCGCTGGATTCGAGAGGCGTAGCCCCTGGGGAGGAAGCGGTGGAGACCTGCATTCACCTCGTGAGGATATGGAAGGGGCAGGGCCAGCAGCTGGAGGCAGGGTCTGCAGCCTCAAGACAGCCAGAGGTTGGGGTAGAGTGACTTTTCTGGGTGACGTGGGCTCCTAACACTTATCTGTCTAGGCCTCTTCCAGATCTTTTCCAAGCAGAGCTCAGCTAGGTGCCCCTTCCTCAGCTGCCCTAGGTCCTCAGGCGCCTTCGGGACCATGTGCTCTGAGGCTCCCTAAGCTTGTGTTTGGGCTCCCTCCCTCCCTTCAGGCACGGCCCTGTCCTCAGTTTTCTCTGGGTCAAACAGTCCTGGAAGGAAAGAGAGACCCTTTACCAGGATGAGCCTACAAGGCTCTGCTGCCCCCTGTTGGGACCCACTGCTCACTGCAGCCCCAGCCCCCGGAAGCCCTAGCTGCCCCACTGTAGCCCTCGTATCCTTTCTTTCTTGTCCCACCAGACCTGTCCATCCCACCCAAAGCCCAGAGTGTCCAGAGGCAGGGGCCTGGGAAGGTCCCAAGTGTCCCTAAGCAGCTCAGGCTCCTCCAAATGGTCTTGATCTGGCCTTGACCCAGTCTTGACCTGGCCATGTTGGAGCTACAGCTCCACAGCCCCTCTCTGCTCAGACCTTCTGGGGACCTTCTCTGGGAAGGCATGTGTCCTGTGAACTGAGTGTTATGACCAACGGTGGTCCACCCTCCATGCAGTGGGCTCCCAGGTAGGCTAGAGGCCTCTCTCACACAGCTTGCAGAGAGGGCAGGGAGCTCATCCCCACCTGAGCTTCTCCTTTGCGTCACTGAAGCTCTCGGACACGAAGTACACAGACTGGTAGGTCTGGTCTTGGTAGGGCTGGACAGCAGCGGCATCAGGGTCAAAGGCCCGGATCTCGGGCTCGTCAGACAGGGAGTGCTGGCAGGAGGTCACCAGGGTCATACAGCCACCATAACCCAGGGCACAAAAGAAGGGGTACTGTGGCCTGACTGCACACTGGCTCTGGGTGGAGGCCCACTCCAAGCCCCCCCTGCAGGTCCACACAAGGCCTTACAACAGCAAGGAGTGGGTCCTGGCAGACAAGCTTTGTTCAAGGAGAACTCAAGTCTAGGAAGCCAGGTAAAGGGGTCCTACCACTTAGGCCTCTGGTCCCCTCCCGCACCATGACCCAGTCCTCCGCTGCTGGTGTCTCACCAGGAGCTCCCCGTAGGAGGACAGCAACCCAGCGCCGTAGGCCTTCAACTCTCCATTCTGTTTGCAGAGCCCAAACTCCACCGTGAACCAGTACAGCTGTCAGGGTAGTGGGTCAAGTAGGTGAGAGCAGCCCTCACAGGGTGCTACCCCATGGCAACCCAGGTCCTTGGAGGGCTGGGACAGGAGCGTGTTCTGGGCAGAACAGGGGCCCTGCCCATTGCCTCTTTCTGACCCTGGCTGAGGAAGAAACCCACCGTAGATAACTTCTCAATTTCCTCATCCGAGGCCCCCAGGGATGCGAGGCCGATATCCTGCGGAGGGAACAGAGGGCTGAAAAGTGAACTCAGCCCAGCGCTGGATTAGAGGTTAGGGTCTTGGGTGGGGCCAACTGCTCCTCCAAGGGTCCCTACACACAGGCCCCTCACCACAACCAAAGGAAGGAACATGCTGTTTGCTGTTCCCAGATAATCCAGCAGGTGGCAGCACAGGCACCGGCACCTCGGCCTGAAGACGGGGCCCAAGGAAGCAGGGGGTCTCCTCCTCTCTGTGGATGGAGTACTCCCCAGGGCGCCATCACCTTCCAGTCTCAGGGGCTGTGAGGACACTGTCCACTTCGGCGCACGCTCCACAGTGGGCAGAGCACATTGGTGGCTTGCTGGCCCCAGCAGCCCCTGGCCAGCAAAGCCCCTCAGTGATTCAGCTCCTGGCCTGAGGCTCAGACCTACCTGGGAGAACTGGGCGAACGTACGGTCAGCTAGCATGGGCACGTGCCCCAGCAGCTCATGGCAGCAATCCCTGTGTGATGCAGAGAGAGGAAAGGCTTGGGGGACGGGGCCTGCCGCCTCCCCCGACCTTCCCTGGGTACCTCTGTGCCGCTGCTCCGGATTGCACAGCCACCCTGCCACAGAGACACTCACGGCTCAGGCGAGTGCATGGGCGAGGAGGCATGGCGGATGTACTGGGTGCACTGGAACACACGAAAGGCCAGGCTGGCGAGGAAGTCCCTTGCAGACAGCAGGCCAGCCACCGGCCGCAGCTGAAAGCCGGTCCTCTCTGCAAGAGGCCCTGGTGTCAGGGTGTGGAGAGCTGCCAGGGGAGGGACATCCCATAGGCTATGCCTTCCCTGTCCCGCCCCGCCCACACCCTCTCCTCTGCCCCGCACCCTTCAGGAACCGTGACACATCCTCCAGCTGTGGGATGCTGTCCTCACTGTAGCCGCAGAAGCGCTCAAGCAGCTGGAAGGCCTCCAGGTGCTCCCGGCAGGCGTGGGTGGCATAGAGGCCCTTCAGCGTGGTGTAGACCTCCTTCCTGTGGGCCAAGACTTCAGGGCCTGCCAGATAGCCTCGTGCCCTCCCCATCTGTTTCCACTGTCCCTAGCCCCATTCACTGCCGTGGGGGCTGGGACTGGTGGTGTGGCAGACTGCGGGGGAGGACGTCCCTGAGGGTATCTGAGCCTCAGGAACCCCTCTCCCAGCTGGCTTTAGTCTCTCTTGTTGTGCCAGGCACCTGGAGGCTGCTCTTGCACAGTGACCCTCTGCCCTGCCCAGCCCCACCCTGCCCCAGCCGGCTGCCATGCGCCTCACCAGGTTGCAGTCTCTTCAGCTGTATATTCCACCTGGGGAATCGGCTCTCCACTGTGGAGGGGTTCAGTGGTCAATCACAGCCCCCACCCCTGGGAGCCGAGGGCAAGAAGGGAGAGAGCCCTGCTCGCTTAGAGCCTGGCCAGCTAGGACTGAGGCCTTTGAGGTGGGAAATAGGTAGGGTGTGCTCTGGGCTGGCTGAGTGGGCTTGGCAGGTTGCTCAGCCTCTCTTTGCCTCGGTATCCCTAGCTGCACCTTGGGGCAATGCAGGAGCCCCCCCCCCCCAGGCTCTGATGTATGCAGACCATGAGGCAAAGCTGCTGGGAGGAGGCCGGAGCCCAGTGGGCAGAGGCAGCAGTGAGTGATGATGCCGGTGAAAAGATGGCCTCTCCCTTCCATCCTCCCTTCCTGTCCCCCCAACCCCCATCAGCGTGAGGCCACAGAACAGGGCCCCTGCGTGGGTGACCCTTACTGCTTGTACTGGAAGGCGATCTCGGCAATCAGCTTCCTGCGCTGGCGGTACACCTGGTCTGAGAAGCCCTGGCGGCAGAGGGACAGGCGCCCAGTGAGGAGGCGAATCGCCCTCTCCTGCCCCGATGAGCTGACCAGGGTGACTCGGAGGGACACAGGGCAGGGACACTGGCTCACCGGATGGTCTAGGTCCAGGTCAGGATCAAACTTGGTGACCAGGTGGTGGCACTTATCCAGCTCTGACACCTTTCGTGGGAACCAGGGAACTTTCCAGAGGACAGATGAAGAGGGTCAGATGAGCGTGGTCACTGCTCTATTGCTGTTTACCTCAGACACAGCCTCCCACTTCCTAGAAGCCACCAGGGTCCTAGAAGGGGTTCAGGCCCAGAGAGGCCATGGAGCAGAGCCAGAGGAGGGGCGGGGCCAGCCCAGGCAAAGGCCAGGGCCGTGAGGTCACTCAGGTGCTCTCCTCTGCAGGAGCCTCTGCTTGCCAGGCACGGGGCCATCTGGTGGCTGCCCAACCCGGGGCTGTGCTCAGGGACAGAATGCAGGCTCACCCTTGTCCTCCCTGGGACTGCGCACGTCATCTGACACGCGACGCACAGAACTGAGCAGGGCAGGCAGGTCCCCGCTGGGCACCTCAAAGCGCACAAAGTATTCCAGGTGGGGGCCACCTGCCCGTGGCCTCGGGGCTGGACGGGTCTCCAGGTGGTGGATTTTGGCTTCAAATGTCTTTGGGAGAAAAGCAGCAAGAAGAGAGAGAAAAACAAATGAAGACTCGCCAGGCCCTGCAGCTGTGACAGCACCGCCATCCTTCAGAGTCCCAGCAGGTTTCTGTTGCCAGGTCAGAGTCTGCCTCTGGCAGTACCTGGTGTCCACCAGGGAGCCATCCAGCTGTGCCCTTGTTCCCTTAGGGGCAGTCCTGTCTGCAGGTCCTAAGGCTATGTCTATGCAGCTGGACTCCTGATCCTGCCTGATGGCTCATTCAGGCCCACTGGTCACACCAGGGCTGACGGGGTGACCTGGCCCCTCTGTGTCCAGAGCACTCACCAGGGACTGCCGGGCAGTGGTCATTCCACCATGACTCTCCGCTGCCGAGCCACAGGACCCTCGGGCTACCCAGCCAGCTCTGGGAGCTCAAAGGACTCTAGCTCTAACGTCACCTGGGAGATTCTCCCAGGAGCCAGGTCACCCACCCAGGAAGTAATGTAGCCAGCTGTCTTCTCCTCTGCTGTGCCTTAGCAGTACCCAGATTCCCATGTTTCTGTACTGTTCCTCTGCCCCAGGCGTGTAGCTGTCGTGGGAAAGCTGGGGTGGGACCTCACCCAGGTTCCTGGACCCTCGCCTCCTAGGAACCCTGGGTAGGTATAGTTTTGCTCTGGAAAGGTCAGGGCCCCACCCACGGTGAGGACACGCTTGCCCCAAGGCCCTGAGGCAGTCCGCACACTCACCTCAAACACCTTGACAGCCCTGGATAGTGGAGAGGGCTTGGAGCCCCGAAGGGAGAAGAGAAGGCTCAACACGGCTCTCCCCTCCTGCTCTTTGAATGCCACGGCCTCCAGGGGGTCCCCAGGCTCTGAGGAGGCCACTGCTGCGGCTGCTGCTGCCTCAGCTGCCTCCCGCTCCTTGCGAGCATCCTCAATGAGACTCTGCCGACGCCCGATGAACCGAGGGGACTGTGGGGACAGTGGGAACAGGGATGCGCTGCAGTTTCCTCGCTGACGCCCTCAGTCCAGACAGGCTGCGTGGTGGCTCACAGGGCAGGACATGGGCACACTGCTGGGCCTCTCCCAGGGTGCTGCATGCAGGCCCTGATGGAAGGGGTAGCGGACAGCTGATGAGAAGATGCTGGAAGCCGTGGTACAGTGAGAGGCCGAGGCGTCTGGCCAGCTTCTCCCAAGGCAAATGTTCCGTGTCACCTGTCCCCAAGCCTGGCCTTAACTGGATTAGAGATGGGGGCGATGCCTCTCCTGTGCCTACAGAGGGATGGCAGCCAGAGCCCCTGAGGGGCCAGAGCACAGGAGGTCTCTGTAGAGAAGGGTGGGCCGTGTAGGCAGAGGGAAGGGAGAGTCCTCCTGGTCCTCCTTGTGGAGGTGCAGGGCCAAGGCCTTCCTTCCGTACTCCATCGGAGCTCGGCATGTGTGGCCCTGGGTGGCCTCTGCTGGCCATCTGTCTCTCCCATGGGTTTGCATGTTCGATACCCCATCCCCCGAGCCCTCCCAGGCTTGGAGTGAGAAAGGGTCAAGTCTCAGCCTTGGATCTGAGAATCCAAGCAGGTCTTGGGTCCCTGCTTCCTTAGTAAAAGAGAACAAGCCCCTCTCAGTGTTCTGGGCTCCTGGAGGCGGAAGGAGAAGCAGAGCCCCCCAGAACCCTCTTGCTGTTGGGTGGATGGTGTAGACAGAACCAAGGCCATTGCTCTGGCCCAGAGGAACTCTGTAGGCTGGGAGGCACAGGGCCTCCCTAGGGGAAGAATCTGATTTGGCACTGGGAGGATGGAGCCCTCTTGACCCCACGTTGTCCCTGAAACATGACTGGAAATTAAGCTTCCTCCATTAGGGTCCACAAACACCAGCCCCTCCTGGTTGTGTGGTGAGCCATCGCTCTGGGTCCTGAGGCAGAACTAAGCTTCCCTCAGGGGCTGAGACGCAGCTGTCCAGCCCAGCAGAGTGGTCAGCTCAGTGTCCTGCCCCGCACATCACCTGCACTTGGGGCTCGGGGAAAGGAGAGGAAAGGGCAGAAGTCACCATAGCCACATCACCCTTGGCACAACAGAACCTGGCCCGCTCCTGGTTTGCTGGACCATTCCACAGGCTGTCTCTGGGCCAGGGAGGTTGCAGTGGGCCAGGGAGGCCAGGGAGGTTGCAGTGGGCCAGGGAGGTTGCTCCCCTGACCAGGTAACTGATAAAGGCAGCTGGGCACAGGAGCAGGCTGTGGCCAGTGTGGCCGCAGGGAGCCGTGGCATCCTCCCAGGGCCCCGGATGACTGCGAACACACGCGGTCTCCATCACAGAGCTCCCTTCCAGGACGCCCAAGGGGAGGCTTTTTCCTGATTCCCGAAGCAGGACACACAGCAATCCACACAAACCCTGGAGGTTGGCCCAGGGTGCTGCAGAACACAGAAGCGACACACACCCCCCAGGGCACGGGGAGACCCTTGGGGCCTGACACACACCAACCCTGCCGACTCTGGGTGGGCTCCTGGGCATCTGGTGCACACTGGCCCATGGGTGCCTTACCATGATGGCTTCAGCCTGCTTGGCGTCCAGCTCAGAGACAGCCCTTCGGAAGCCCTTGGGCGGTGGCGCAGCGGCGGCAGGAGCACCGGGGGTGGGCATGGTGCCGTGTAGTGGTCCGGAGCTCTGTCTCCACAGCCCTTGGCGGGCGGCTTCTTAAAGGCCAAGCTGACGTCAAAGCCCCCCTGGGTCCCCCACCTCCCACCTCCTGTGGATCCCGCCCTCTCCTGCCTGCTGTGCCTGAGGGAGGTGGGATGGGAGCGGAGCTGCAGAAGAAAGGGCTCGGTCCCATTAGATCTAATTGCATTCGTGTCGCAGGCACTGGCCTCTGAATCATCCCCAGCCCTGCGGCTTGTGGACCAGGGGCTGGCTCATATTCTACTGGGGAAGGGGCCAGCTGGATCCCCTCAGCCCATGGCCCCTGGGGGCTCACAAGGAGGGAGGGGTTCCTCCTGGGCACCCATGGGCACACACACCACCACTCCTGCCCCTCTGACTGATGCCCTGGAGCCCCAAGAGGGTTGCAGCTTTGACGCTCAGCACCAACAGCCCTTGCCTTGCCTCTCCTGGAGGATTCCTCTGATTTCCCCACTGGGTCCTGGTCTCTGATCTGTAGACACACCCACTGGATATGGTGTCTGCTCTGCCCTAGCTCTGTGCCTGCTGGCCCCGGTGCTGGCTGGACCTGCAGGTGGGTCCCTCGGGATACAGAATGTTCCAGAAGGACCAGTCCCTCCAGTGTGCTCTACTGACCTTGCAGAGGACCAATCAGTCCTCTCCAAGGACTGCAGCCCCCTTCCAGGGTAACCAAGGTAGCACCCAGGAAACGGGGTCAGTCACGTGGCACACCCACCCCCGGCCACTCCTCCCCTGGGGGGCACACCCTGCCCTCAGCACTGAGGGTACAGGGCTCCCCTTTCTCTCCCCAGACAGCTCCCTGCGCCAGCTTCACTGGCGCCAGGTTTCCTGTGCCTGGGACGCTCTGCCGTCCCTAGTAGGCACCTTCCGCCCAGTCCAGGCCAGGGATCCTCTCGGGCTCTCCAAGGAGTGCAGGAGGGGCTAGAGGACTGCCCCAGTGGTGGGCTCGGGCCCACTCAGTCTAAGCCCCTCCATCCCGCGCCACTTTTTGCTGTATGTGATGGTTTTGAGCAGAAGTGTGTGGGCAGCGAGGGGAAGCTCTCCAGCCGGCCTGGGAAGGGTGTCCTCCTTCACTGAGGGACCTGCTGAAGGGAGGGCAGCCCCTGCCCTCGCCCGTGGGGCCAGCAGGGTGCCAACAGCCCGAGCTCACCCTGAAAATGGTAATTGGAGAGGCAGCCGCTGGTCTCCTTTACTCTCACCCCTCCCCTGGTTGATCACTCAGAGACCCCGGTCCACCTCCTGGGCACCTCAGAACCCAGAGCCTCCAACAGTGGCCCTGGGACCTTCCCGCAATGGACTCACCCCACTGCTTTCTGGAGGAGACCTGAATGCTCTTTCAGTCACAAAGAGAAGCTCACTGCTGCCCTTCCCCTCGGCCACCAAACCAACCCCTGCTGACCTTTTCATTCTGCATGGTTTCCACTTTCTGCTCCAGGGGAAAGTAGGGCTCTCTGATACACTGATTAAAATGCTACTTTTCACCTACTTTCTTCTGGCGAGCTCTTATGCATCCCACAAAACCCAACTCAGTTGTCCTTCACTCATTTTCTCCATGATATTAACCACTCCCTCTCCAGCTCTCCCCATTGCTTGTTCTGCTCTGGACACTCCTCAGAAATACCTCACAAAGATGGTCCATTCCTGTCTTTTGGTACCCAGTCCTGCCCTTGGCCTTTTAGGCTCTGTCTGAGAAAGTGGGTGTCCTGGAAGGAGTGGGTTGACCCAGACTAAGCCTGATGTGTGTGTTCAGAATGGCTTTGAAATTAGCCATGGTGGCAATGACCTATAATCCCTGCATTCTGGGAAGCTGAGGCAGGACTGTGACTTTGAGCCCAGTCTGAGCAAAGTAGCGAGACCCTGAGTCAAAATAAAAAATTTTAAAAGGGCTGGGGATGTAGCTCAGTACAAAGGTAGCTTAATCCCCAGCACCAGAAGAAAGAATAAAATAAAATAAAGGAAGAAATAGCTTTGTAAAAAAATCTCTGGAAGACCCCCTGGGGCCAAGGGCTTGTGCCCCAGACCCGGTGGCCCCAGGACAGCCAGCCTCCACCTAGACCCCAGCCCTGCCAGGGCTCTGAATGGGCTCTTGCTCTTCTGGAGACCCCCAAAGACTCTGCTGCCCCTCAGGCGGGGCCGGGACCCTCAGCGGTCAGGCCATTGCCCAGTATCCATGCCTGCCCACCCTGGCTCAGCTGGCGCAGGACAGCAAACACCAGGGCGTGGGCCGCACTGCCGGATGTGGATTTAACCTTTCAGCAAATGTCTTTCACTGACACAAATATTGCTTTTTAATTCATTTTCCTGCCCAGGCTGGTTGCACTGCTGGGAGCTGTGTGGGGGATGTATTTTCTAGACCCTTTTCTGGGCCAGGTATACCCAGGCATGCCCAGAGCAGGTGCTGAAGGCAGGGAGGCCTTAGAAGCTCCTGGAAGTTGAGTGCTGCCCCAGCCTCTGGACTCTGCTCCGGCTTCCAGCCCCCCAACCTGTCAGGGCGTCTCTGCCAGTCTATCACCTCTGGGACAATGGCCCCTCACACCTGCCCTGCAGGCCTGGCTGTACGGCCTCATCCTGGACCTGCTTTGCATTGTGGTCCTCCTGTACCCAAGGTATTGAGGGTACCCTGGAGCCCCTATTCTGTCTCTGCCCTGCACCCAGTTTCCCAGCCCCTGCTATATCCCTTGGCAGGTGCTCCACCTCCCCCTATTTCTGCTCTTCCCCAAGATCCCCAAAGGCCAGGCAGGGACTGCTCAGTCACTACCACCCCTCTACAGTAGGCCAGGAGGGTGTGAGTTTGGCCCTGGCTTCTGAGAG
Organism: Ctenomys sociabilis; assembly: GCA_004027165.1. Taxonomy (NCBI): domain Eukaryota; kingdom Metazoa; phylum Chordata; class Mammalia; order Rodentia; family Ctenomyidae; genus Ctenomys; species Ctenomys sociabilis. The sequence goes on along the minus strand of PVKA01012110.1, from coordinate 24,333 downwards.
CCCAGCACCTGGGCCCTCCGGGGTAACCTGTCTGCCCCATGATGGATGACTTCTCTGGGTCACAGCCAGTCTAAGTCCCTCATCTCAGGATTTTAGGCTTCAAGGATCTTGTGTGGCCACTGTTCCCAAGTGCTGGTGCTCAGAGAACCTCACACACAGCTGCCAGTGCCTCCTCTGATGTTGGCACCCCAGAGGGAAGGGTAGGGTTGGGAAGGGGCTCCCCCAAAGCCAACATCAGGCCTCAAAAGAGCCTTAGGGCCAGCACAGGTCCCCAGGGAGAAGTGGACTGGGGACTGAGCCTGTGAGGGTGAGCTCTGAGGTGAGGAGGAAGAAGAGGAAGAGAAAGCGGAGGGGAACATCAGGCGCAAAAGTGAGATCAGGTAAGGCACGTGGCCAGGGCACGCAGAGGCCTGTGGGGGTGAGTGGCCACTGAGGTCCCCACCAGCGCTGGAGTATGGGCTCTGGAGCCTTGCCTCCCCTCGTGAAGCCCGCTGGCCCCCATCCAGGCCCTGCTCCTCATAGCATCTTGAGCAATTACAGATGCCCGTCACTGTTGCAATCAGGGCACGGAGCCGGCTCCAACAAGCGGAGCGGCCGTCTCTCTCTCTCTCTCGACAGCCTCTCTCCGCACAGAGGCTTAATAGCCCATAATGACAGTGCCGCTCCCGGACGACAGTTCCTCCTCTCGCGCGGGGAGGGCCGGGCACGGACTCAGCCCTGGCTTCCACCTGGCCCTCACGCACCACAGTCTAGCCCACCTAGGTTCCCCCAAACCTGGCCTGCTCAAAGGGCCCAGGGGCGAGCTGCCAAAGAAGAATCCGGGAAGGGCACCACTCTGGATCCTGGCTGGCAGCCTTCGGACCATCTGCAGGCCCTCGCGGTGGCCTGGCAGGGGTTGGCGTGGGGTGCTGGGGACCTCTTCCTTCCCTGCCCCATCCTGGCTGCCAAAAAAACTTCAGAAAAACTGTGCCCGAGCCTCAGCCAGGAGCCAGTTCACGGTGAGCTTGGCCACACTGCCTCCTCAGCTTGCTCCCAGCCCGTTCTGGGCTGCATGTGGAAAATCAGATGCCAACAGTTTTTGGGGAACACACCCAGAAAGCCAGGTCAAAGGGTGCCTCCCTTTGCTTGACTGGAGCAGAATGAACAGTTAGTGTCCCTGCCAGAGCTTGGACAAATACACACAGCTGTCGCACACATAGACCCAGACATACATGTGCACACAAACACACCCATGTGGACACACACTCAAGCAGACACAGGCACACAGAAACACACCTAGACGTACACGCACATCCATGTACACTGAATATTTTGACCAGGCCCAACCTTGAGCCCTCTCAAGGCCCAAGCTCACCAGGACCACCCAAGAAGCCCCTGTCCAGATAGGGGACGTGGGGCCAGTGCCTGTACGGCCACCCACTGACCCAGGCTGGGTCCTCTTAGGGCTTGGGAACAGTTAGGGCATCAGGCTGCCATTGGCCTTCCTTGGTGACTCTAAAGAGGGAGCCCAATAAGAGGGACAGTGAGACAATGTCCTTCTCTAACCCAGCTGCTTGGCCGGGCCACAGGAAGCCCTGTTGGGCAGCTCTTCCTCAGGGCTTTAGTGTCTCGCCCTAAGTCTGAAGTGCTCCCCGCTAGCTGGAATGAGGGCCACAGCACCATGGCACACGGCAGGATCTGGCCGTCCTCGTCCCCATCAGACCCAAATGCCAGAGCAATTAGCCCTAACAAGGCCATCGGATGGCGCAGGAGCGGCAGGGCCAGCAGGTGCAACGTTATCAACAAGATGGCCAGGACCAGGCACTTCAGTCGATCAGATGCACTTGGGAGTAATTGGGTGTTTGGGAGTCAGGGCAGAGGCCAAGCCGTGGGCAGAGCTACCTACAGGCCTTACCTCCGGCTTGGGGGGGGGCCTGCAGTGTCGCTTTAGCTCTCCCTATCTCCATAGAGCCCCTTCCCCCATCTGCTCCCAGTGTGCCTCCCCTGGCCAGCATGTCCTTCTTCCCCAGTCAAATTCTGCCAGGCCTTCAGGCCTGGACGCCATCTCCACGCAGCCCCTGCCCTCCCTCCATTCCTGTGGCCCTGTCCTCATCATGAGGGGCCTGCTTAGGTCCTGAAGACCCGTGGTCTGTGGAGCCAAAGGAGGGCCCAGTCAGCCCTCTATGTCCCTGGTTGGTTTCTCAATCTATAGTCTTAGGAAGAGCTCTTTGCACCTTTCAAAAGGTCCTAAAGCACCTGATTAGGCAGAGCGCTTGATTTGATCCCCTGTGTGCTGTGCCAGCCCTGCCTCAGGGGTGTACTGAGATAGCGACTGAGACTGGGTGTGGTGGCGTGTGCCCATAATCCCAGTGTTTGGGAGGCTGAAAACAGTTTTGGGAGGCTGATCTGTGTAGTGAGACCCTAAACTAAATACATTAAAAAAAAAAAAAAAAAGGCCATAGAGAAGGAACCCCATGTGTTCCTTCCCCTCTGAGGGCTCCCAAGAAGGTAGCCTTGAGTTTCATGTGTCTGTGGGCTTCCCAGAGCCAAAGGAACCCTCGCACCTTCTAGATGAAGGACCAGAAACCAGAGGCTGTGGGACCAGGATAAGAAAAGAAGAATAGAGCGAAGCAGGCCGCAGAACACAGGAGGGTAGTTCTGGCCAGCCATGGGCTGCCCCAGCCCTGACAGTCAGGCCTCCTCTGAGGAGGAAAAGCCTCATCTGGGGTGGGATGGCTGTGCCTCACTTGAGTCCCCTGGAGCTACAGGCTTCAGCCGAGAGTGGTGGGGGCAGAGGTGCTGAGACGTGCAGAGTGCCTGGGGCGGGGGTGTGCAGACGCGGCCCAGAGCCCATGCTGCGGAACTCGCCTCATCTGGCCTGTGCGGTGAGAATGCCCAGGAAGGTGTATTACATGTGTGCATGCCCCTGTGTGGCCATGTGTCTGGGAATGTGTGTGCAGATGTGTGTGTGTGTGTGCTTTGTAAGTGTGTTTGTATACAAGAGAGCATAGCTGTGAGCTTGTGCCTGTGTCTATGCATACCCACATGTGGGCTTATAAAGATTCCGTCCTCATGTGTGTGTGTACATTGGTGTAGGGCTTAAGGGTGACCACCTGTACATAAGGTCCCTGGTGGCTCTGAGGCCCTGCCAGGTGCTCCTTGTCCCTTTCTGCCATTCTCCAAGACCCCTGGCCCTGCTGTTGCACTGGTGACTCAGACCACCCCTATCCCCCACCCCTTCCCATGGCTCTTCACTGTTGTCTGACAAATTAGCTGGGTGAAAAGCAATAAGAGCGACATTCGGTTCCCATTAGTCACTCTCAGAGACCACAGCTGTGTTTTGACAGCAATCACATCTAATTGCAGGCCACTGTCAGCCCCCCGTCCCCCGCAGCAATGGGGTCACTGGCTTGCGTGCCTGTCACCTACCTGCCTCGTGGCAGGGATGGGATGTGTTCCGGGCTCTGAGCTGGTGCAGGCTCCCCCTGGGGCTCACGGGGGCAAGGGGGCTGCTGGACCTGCATCTCGTCTACACTGTGACGCCCTTCCTAGGACAGTGGTGAGCACAGAGGAGGCCATACGCAGGGACCTCACCCCTCAGTTCTCTTCTGTCCCCTTATTGTGAGACTCCGTTGACCTGGGCTGTTAGCAGATGAGTGGCTGGGACACAGTGGGTGACAGTCCCACACAGGTCAGACCACAGCGGCTAACCCCCCAGGGCCCTGAATGGTAGCTGGTTTCTAGGAGGAGAGCCCTAGTGAGAAAGGACAAGGAAGGAGCGCTGGAGGGACCCCACGGGAGCACGGCTCTGAAGGGAGGAAGGGTCCTGCATGTCATCTCTCCAAGGCCGTCAGAAGGAGGAGGGGCCTCCCTGATCTGCAGGTCCAGAGGGAGAGCGCTGGGAAGCAGCTGAGTAGGGCAAAGAGGAGAGGCCAAGGAGCTATGTTGCAGTCAGAGAAAGCAAGCAGAGAGGGCCCTGGGGCCTGGCTGGCAACGGCACAAGTGTTTTGTGGCCCGGCAGTCCACTCAGGCCAGTGTCCACATGGTGTCTTGTGCCCTCCACCCTGAGGGCACAGGATGCCCTTCCTGGTGTCCAATGCCTGAATCCTGATCTTCTTCCAGTGCCTGCCTGGGCTCCCCAGGGAGTTCATGGTTCACACTGACCCTGGAGGCTGAATCGGTGGTGGTGCCCACCGTGGAAGAAATTGAGCCCCTGTTGGAGCTATGTTATCCCCAAAGGGTTTCAAAATAATCTGGACCCCAGCACAGCCTAGAAGCACCTGTTCTTAGTGGATGCCCAGAGATGGAGACCAGAACTGCAGTGGGGAAACTGAGGCATACGGAGACAGGGAGTGTCTGCTCTCCACATCCCTACTCCCGTGGCTGCTGCAGTGACCACTCTGCCCTGGAGCCAGCCCAGACTGCACTCTCCCCTAAAGAGCCTGCTGCCTCACACAGAGTAGGTGGCTCCTGTGCTTATCCAAGTGGGAAACTGAGGTTCAGAGGGAAAATGGACATGGCTGGTCTTGCTACAAGTGAGAGGGGTCTGGATGGGGAGCTGCAGTGGGGCCCCGCTGGCAACCCCACCCCACCTACCCATGCCTCAACCTGGGTTCCTAGAAGTGTATCCACCCCCACCGGCCACACTCCGTCACCTCTGGCTCTGCCTGGCCTCCTCCATGTCCTTCCCATGGACATCTGGCAGCCATGGTCCTTGAATCTCTCCCGGGTGCCTGGATGGCCCAGCCCAGGTTTGGTGTAGAGCAGGAGGAAGGGCACAATGTTTCAGGTGCCAGGACTAATCCAAGGCTCTGAGGCGCCTCCCCCGCACCCCCCACCTCCACCCCTAGGCTGACATTTCTGGGCTGCCGCCCTCACCGAGGACCCGACTCTTCGTGATATTTAGACAGGGCTTATCTGCTGTGTGATTACTTTGGGGCTTGGGATGAACTCTGCTGCTTCCCAAGCTGCCCCGCTTTGCTCCAAAGCTTGTTTTTAATAAACCCATCCCCATTCAGCCAGCTGCAAGCTCTGGGTCGCACCTGGAACTAAGAGACACGGGATGGGCCTCCGTTTCCACAATGGGTGCTGATCCAGCAGGCTCATGCCTGCACCCCTCACCCAGTGCCGGGTAAATAAGCCCTTCCATTCACTTGGAAGTAACTCCTTCCTCTCTTCTGTCCTTTCTTCTCCCAAGAGGCCTTCATGGGTACTCCGGGGAAGGGGCAAGTTCTAGCCTCTGAGACGTTCATAGTCTGCAAGAGCATAGACCCATAGACAAGGCCTCCCAGCTTGTACAAGTGAGACCCTTTCAGGGGCCCATCCCCCCAAAAGCTATTGGAACAGATCCAGGCTAAGTCCTAGCCAGAGTGGCAGGCACACATGCATGCCCTCTGCACTCACATTGGCATGGCTTGTTGGGGTTGAGGGGACCCTTAACTCTCTGAGGACTATCAAGAGGTTAGCACAGCTAGATGGTGGTGTGGGGAGAAAGTGACACAGGCTGGGTTTGCCCTCCCCTCCAGGAGGGGACTCTGGAGCCTCCAAGGCTGCCTGATCTGGACCTGGGGAGCCTTCAGAGTTCCTCTGAGAGCTCCACTCTCCGTAGGGGAGTCAGATCAGCCAAAGCCAGGCAGCTGGCTCCCTCTGCGAGGGGAGTTAAAGGAACTAAGCCCCAAGGAGGCTTCTGAGCCCCTCACAGCAGCAGAAGCCAGGCCTGAGGCCATGCTGATACAGGGGAAGGCTACTCCCAACCTGACAGGTACCTGGGACGGGTTAGTGTTCTGTAAAACTGAGAAATGAATTTTAGGAAGATTGGAGGTTAAGAGCAGAATATATTTATTAGGGGAAAGAAAGTTTCTGTCTGAGAAGGGACAGAAGAGGGCCCCAAGCTGTCTCTTCCAGGGATTTTTATAGAGTAAAAACCATGTGTGAAGTGGGTCTAAGGTGGAAAATATGGGAACTCATGTAGGTGGGCATGAGGTGGGACAAAACTATGGTCAGCCAATGAGATTACAAGCACTACTGCTCAGATAAAATTGATTAAATCCAAGACCAAATGAGGAAGTGAGTCATGGAGCTTAGCAAGCGGGTATAAATATGGGACAGGGTCTTTTCCTATTGGGGGTTGGGTTAGTGACTTTTTTGGTCTCTTTCAAGATGATTGATGCCTATTGAGAATATCAATACCTGATGCCCATCCCTAGGGAAGTGTATGACTGTATTTGTTCACTCTTTTGTCTTGAGGTCTGGCCCACAGGAGGGGTGTCCAAAGTTGCAAAGTCACCTTATCTTCCATATTGTCTCCTTGTCTAACAGCCTATAGTATTTCTCTCCAGCTTAGCTGCCTACAGCAATGCCAACCTCAGAATCTAGGAAAAATGGGTTGGTCCCTTGAGGCGAAGAATGGAGCATGATGGGAGATGGAGCATGTAGGGGAGTGTGCAGACACCGTTTTGCTAGGGGTCCCATTTGGGAGGCTTCCTTACCGCTGACCTGAGGCCAGGCCACTGTGGCCTCTGGCTCCCCCCTTATTCCCTCAAGCTCTTTGCACAGGGGGAACTAGTCTGGGTCAGACGGCCCCTACTAGAGGGACTTTATTCCTGCAGCTGAGGATCTAATGAGCTGAGGATGGGGAAGGACAGGCAGATTGTACAGGACAGGGGCTTGGGGTTTCCCACACAGCTGGACCCTGCCAAGGTCACATGTCACTGGATCTCCCAGCTGAGGGCCTGGCTGGTCAGAGGCCTGGAGAGAGGAATTGTGCAGTGGAGTAGGATACCCTCTTCCACCCTCACCCTCAACAAGGCTGCCTGGGTCCCTGCACAGCTGGATGCCCACGGCAACTGTTCCAGCCCTGCTCAACCAGAGGTGTTTCCTGCTGTTGACTTGCTGTTCACCGCACAGCTGCCTGTGTCCACCCAGGCCAGGCAAGAGGGTTCCCATCCCCACAAAATGCAGAAACAGTGAGGATAAGTGGTAGCCAGGCTCGGAGACTAGAAGACAGGGTAGGGTATGTGTCCCCAGTGAGCCTATGCCTGCCCTGGCCAGGCTAAAGCGAGTTTTCCAGCATGGACCAGAGGGATCCCCTTGACTGTTCTAGCCTGTGTCCTTTCTGATAGGATTTTTTTGGCAGCACAGTAAAGAAACAGGAAAGATAAACGATGCCTCTATTAACTCCAAAGACACGGAGAGAATAGGGGGCGGAAGAGCCAGGTCCCCTGACCTGAGACAGGGAGGCTGGCATTTTATGGACTTTTGCTAGGGTTGGGGTTTGAGGGACAGGTTCAGTGACACACAAGGAGCTGATCGGGGCTCCCTTGTGTGGGCGGGCAAGGTAAGAGGAAGTTGTATCCAGGGCTGGCGTGGGGAAGGAGGAGGAAGAGGTCACTGGGAAGATGAACTGGGGTTTCAGCCATGCTGGGAAAGGGCCGTGATAATTCAGCAGTGTGTACTCGGGCCAGAACCTATCGCTCCCCTCTGCCCTCCCAGCTCAGGTGTTCGCTATATCCCTGAGGGATCTGAGGTGACTGGAGCATGGCCTCCGTCTCTCGCTACGCATCTATTCCAGCAGCTCTTTGTAGTGTTGGACTTAAAAAATAAAAGAAATTGTTACTGTTCTTTTGGTGCTAAAATATAGGTTAAGTAGCATTTCCTAACTTAGTCGTTTTCAAATGCACGGTTCAAGGGCATCAGGCACATTGGCATCACTGCAGCCACCACTCTGTCCCCTCCACAACTTCCCCACCTGCCCAGGCTGCAGTCTGTTCTCATTGGCCACCAACCACCTACCTGCTCCTCAGCCCGTGGTACCCCAATCCTCCTTCCCCTCCCTGTGGATCCACCCGCTTTAGGAGTGTCCTAGGAGGGAAGCCCACAGGTATCTTTTGTGCCTTGGTTATCTCACTTAGCCCAGTGTCTTCAAGGTCAGTCACCGTCGTTGCCTCGGTCAGGGTTTCCTTCCTTTGAGAGGTTGATTAGCATTCCGTCCTGCATGTGGACCACTTCTTTGTCCATTTGTCTAACCGTGGACATGTGGTAGGCTCTACCTTCTGGCTTTTAGAAATAGTGCTGCTGGGGACAGCTGTGCAAACATCTCTTTGAGACTTTGTTTTTAGTTCTTTTTGTTATAGACCCAGGAGTGTGAATGCTGGGCCTTGTGGTTATTCTAGTTTTTTAGGAGAAGGTGTCTTACAATCCAAATCAGACTGGGTGGGGCTGGGAAGATAGCTCAGTGGCTTAAGTGCCTGGCAAGCACAAGGTCCTGAGTTTGATCCCCAATACGGAAAAAAAAAAAAAAAAAAAAAAAAAAAAAAAAAAAAAAAAAAAAAAAAAAAAAAAAAAAAAAAAAAAAAAAGACCTATGGGGCTGGAGAGATACCTTAGTGGCCTAAGAGCTTGCCTGGCAAGCGCAAGGTCTTAAGTTCCATCCCCAGTACTGAAAAAAAATTTTTTTAAAAAGTCAGACTTAGACTGGATATAAATTCACTATACAGCCCAGGCTGGTCCCCTAAGTGCTGGAATCATAGGCATGTACTGTTGTAGGCAGCTGAAATATTACAGGTAGAAATATTATAGTCAGATAGGGCCAGGCCCTCAAGGAGACAAGATGGAAGACAAGGTGACTTTTCAATTTTTTATTTTATTTTTATTATTATTATTTTTTTTGACTTTGCAATTTTGGAAGAGACAGACGCTCCCACTGTGAGTCAGAACTCAGGACAAAAGAGTGAACAAATGCAGTCACCTACTTCCCTAGGGATAGGGTCAGAGATTGATATTCTCAATAGGTATCAATCACCCTGAAAGAGCCTACAAGAGTCACTAACCCAACCCCTGACAAGAAGAGACTGGGTTTCATGTTCATGCCTGCTTGCTACATGACTCTTCCCCATTTGATTCCTGTTCAATCAATATTACCTGAACAATTGTACTTGTAATCTTATTGTTGGACCATAGTTTTGTCCTACCTCATGTACAAGTTCCTCTGTTCTCTACTTTAGACCCAACTCACCACGTGGTTGTGGTACAGGAGAATGAAACGCCCAAGCTGAAAGATACCTGTGATGAGTTTTGTGTTCTCTAAAACCAAAGAATGAACAAATGGAAGTTAAGAGTATAATATTTATTGGGGAAAGAAAGCTTCTGTCTGAGAGAGGGTCAGAAGGGGGGCCCGAGAAGGTTACCCCAGGAAGCTGTTTCTTCCAAGGGTGTTTATAGAGTAAAGCCATGCAGTGAAGTGGGTCTAAGGTGAAGAACATGGGAAATAGCTTAGGTGGGCATGAGGTGGGACAAAACTATGGTCAACCAATGAGATTACAAGCACCACTCCTCAGGTAAAATTGATGAAGTCCAGAACCTAATGGGGAAGGAGTCACATAGCAAGCAGGCACACATATAGAATAGGAGTTTATCTGGTAGGCAGCCGGTAGAGGTTGGATTAGTGATTCTTCCTGGCTTTCTCAAGGTGATGGTCCATCCCTCATGCTTATCTTTTGAGCGGTAATCATTTGTTGGATCTTTGGTCTTTAGGTCTGTCTGGCCCACAGCAAGAGCACCCGTCTCTCACACAATTGCAACGTGTCTTGTCTTCTATGCTATCTCCTTGAGGGTCTGGCCCTGTTTTCTCGCCTGTGCTACTTCTATCTGGTTTAGCTGCCTACAACAGTTTTATTCCATAAAAACCCCTGGAAGAGACAGCTTCCCAGGGCAGTCCACTTGGGTCGCCCTCTGTCCTGCTCTTGGATGGAAGCATTCTTTCCCCCATTAAATATATGCTGCTCTTAACCTCTGTTGTTCCTAAGATTCATTCTTCAGTTTTAGAGAACATGAACTCATCCCAGGCATCTTTCAGGTTGGGAGTTTCATTCTCCTGTATCATCATGAGCAGCAGACTCCCCTTTGAACACACACACACACACACACACACACACACACACACACACAATGCCCCTGTGCTCCTGGCCCATTCAGATCCTGGGCAGAGAGAAATCTCCAGCCTATGTTAGAGCTTATCTGTAACATCCCTGTGCCTTTCCTGGTGGCTGCCCCTTGTCACACTCCCCCACGTCACACACCAAGGAGCAGGCTGAGAGTCTGCTTCCGTCTTCACCATGTACCTGGCATCTTCGCTGTGTGGGAAGCTTTAAAAGGAAGTCAACTTGACACACGGAACAAACGATGATGCCGCGTGGATGACCTCCAAATGGCACAGGGAAAAACTGATCTCCCAACCTAAAAGGTACCTGCCACAAGTTTGTGTTCTCTAAAGCTGAAGGATGAATGCTAGAAACAACAGAGGTTAAGAGCAGAATATATTTATTAGGGGAAAGAAAGTTTTTGTCCAAAGGAGAGATCTAAGAGGGTTTCCCAGGAAGCTCTCTATTGGTCAGGGTTTTACTTAAAGGAACAGATATAATATAAGGAACAGATATTAACACAAGATAAGGGATTACAAGACTGGCTTATGCAGAGGGCGTTCTGCATTCCCCAGACTGAAGAATTCAGCCCCAAGGTCTGAAGCTCACTGCTGTGCTCCATGCAAGTCTCTGTTTGTTAGCTAATAGGTCTATGATTGAAGAGTCTGCGATGCACGCTGACGAGTCTGCAACGCAAGTGAAGGATCCAAGCTGGAGGCCAGGTGAGAGAAAAGAGAGAGAGGGTGGAGCGGGAGGGAGAGGGAGAGAGAAAGAGAGATCCACCACTTCCTCAGCCCCCTTTATATGGTCTCTTTTTGCTGAGTCATTTTGGGGCGGAACCAATTGTGTTCGAGGGCGGGACCCCCACCAGCCCGAACTGCGCCAGAACTATGTTGGAACTGTCCGGCCAAGTTCACACAGTGTACCAACCACTACACTCTCTCTACCAGGGATTTTTATGGAGTAAAATCATGTGGTGAGGTGGGTCTAAGGTGGAGAACTCGGGAACTCCAACATGAGGTGGGACAGAGCTCTGGTCAACCAATGAGATTACAAAGCACCGTTGCTCGGGAAAAATTGATTAAATCCAGGACCAAATGAGCAAGTGAGTCATGTAGCAAGTGGCCATGAATATGGGACAGGGGCTCTTCCTGTTGGGGGTGGGTTAGTGACTCATGTGGGCTCTTTCAAGACGATTGATAACTATTTAGAGCATCCATCCCTGATGCACATGCCTAGGGAAGTGTGTGGCTGCATTTGTTTTGTCTGAGGTCTGGCCTACAGCGGGCAGTGTCTGTCTCTTCCAAAACTGCAAGGTCGCCTTGTCTTGCATATTGTCTCCTTGAGGGCTTGGCTCTGTCTGGCAGCCTATAATATTTCCATCTGATTTAGCTGCCTATAATACTTGGACCCTCATTTTGTTGGCAGGCAGTTGAATTTAGATAGAAATATTATAGGCAGTCAGACAGAGCCAGGCCCTCAAGGAGACAGCATGGAAGACAAGATACCTTGCAACTATGAGAGGGATGGATACTCCTGCTGTGGGCCAGACCCAAAGACCAAAGATGGAACAAATGCTTTCCTCCCTAAAGATTAGCGTCTTGGATTGATCATCATCCTGAGGAAGCCTGAAAGAGTCATTAATCCGGCTACTACCAGCTAGCTACTGGACAAAGTTTTGTTTTATATTCATGTCCACTTGCTACGTCCTGGACTTAATCAATTTTACCTGAGCAATGATGCTTGTAATCTCATTGGTTGACCGTAGTTTTGTCCCACCTCATGCCAACCTAAGCGAGTTCACTACCTTAGACGTGTCTCACTGCATGGTGTTCCTCTATAAAAGTCCCTGGAAGAAACAGCTTCCTGGGGACCACCTGCTCTGGGCCCCCCTTCTGTCTCTCTCTCAGACAGGAGCTTTCTTTCTCCCAATAAATATATTCTGCTCATAACCTCCATTTGTTCCTAAAATTCATTCTTCGGCTTTAGAGAACACGAACTTGTTCCAGGTACCTTTCAGGTCAGGAGTTTCGAATGGTCCCCTATATCACTTTCAGGGGACAGAGCAGCCATCCTGCCATCTGAGAAAGTGAGAAATCTGGCCCTCTCCAGGCCCCCCAGGACTGCTGCCCCCCCTGCATGTACGGCTCCCTATGAGCTCCAGTGGGGGACACTCTGAAATCCAACTGAGAGCATCTGGAGGCTCAAGGCCTGGCTGGGGCTGGGCTGGTTCCTGGTGTGCTTTCAAGAAAGGGTCTGTGGAGATGCCAGCACCCCACAGCCCCCCAGGAAGCGAAGGTCCAGACACAGTGAGGAAAGGAGCACGGTGCCAAGAAAGTGCCCACGAGAGGGGTGCTGGGTAGGCTTTCAGGTGGGCATTGTTTTTTGTTTTTTTGTAGAACTGGGGATTAAACTCAGTCCCTTGTACTTGCCAGGGAAGCAGCTCAGAGGGGCTTTGCTTCCCGATCTAGCCCTCAGCCCCATATTAGCCAAGGTATGGAGCAATCAGACCCTGGGGAACCTGTCACTCCACAACCTCCCCCTCTGTGGTCATCTTTTAAGGACAGCTTCCTGGTCCCCACTCCTTGGTCCCTACCTTGTTACTGGCTAGAGATCCATGTAGTCATGACTCCCCTCTTCTGTCTGATTTCTGCTTGCCAGCACCATGATACTGGCCTCCAGCTGCAGGGTGCCTCTGTCCCTGTGTCTTGGTGCCCATTTAAGACACGAACACCATGGGCTGGCCAAATAGCTCAGCAGATTAAAGTGGCTGCAAGCAGGCGCAGAGGCTAGGGGTTCATTCCCCAGGCCTAACATGCTGGCTCTGCCCCCAGCGGTGTGCTGAGCAGGCTCTTGGGACTTGGGTGTGGTAGCCTGTGCCTGCAATCCAAGCTCTTGGGAGGCTGTAAACAGGTGGATTACTATGAGTCTGATCTAGTAGTGAGACCCTGAATACCCTGTAGATCCTTCCCTAAAAGTACAAAAAAAAAAAAAAGAAAGAAAGAAAAAGACACAAACATGTTAAAGCCCCATGAGCTCTTTCTGTGGACAAGGACCTAAAAATGTGCCCAAAAGCCTCAGAACCCTTTCACATATTTCTTTTTTAAAATGTCATTTTATTTTACTTTTGTGGCCAGCTCGGCCCACCCTTGGGGGTGGGGCTGGAGCGGCATATAGTTCAGGGGATTGAACCTCGGACCCTGTACACTTGCCTAAGCTTGCCTAAGTAGGTGCTTTACACTGCTGAGCTGTCTCACCAGCCCAAACATATTTTTTATTTTCTTTTTTCTTTAAATTTATGTATTTGGTACAGGGTCCCACTACACAGCTTGGACTCATAGTGATCCTCCTGTCTTCAGCCTCCCCAGCACTGGGATTACAGGCATGTGTCACCCAGTCTCGATGTCTGGCTAAATGTGCCCAGAGCTGGGGCTGGCGCCGGGGATCGAATCCCAGTCCCTACACTCGCCTAAGCAAGCACTTAGTCTGCTGAGCTATCTTGCCAGTCCTCACATATTTCTTGGGCCAATATTTTCCACCTCTAGCACCTCAGTGGCTTCACCAAATATATGCTTCTGGGTCTCTGTCTCTGAAGTAACTTTCATGGCTCCCATGGTCCTGTGACAGCCCAGCCGTAGTGCGCTGGAAGCCTAACCCAGTCATTGCAGTGCCTCATCCCCTGCCTCCCTCTGTCTGCACCATCCACATTCCCCATCCTCAGAGCTCAGGGGAAAGGGCTCCATTAAGCCTGGAGGCAAAATTTCCAGACACTTTTGGACATTGGTATGCATGAATATTGACTCTCACATGTTTTAGATGCTTGGGGGAAGGTTGTTTTAGAAATAGTCTCAGCCTAAACGCACTCCTCAAGTGATATCACTGTCAGATCGTCGATAGGCCCACTTAGAAGCAAGCATCATGGCAATATTTCTCCCAATCCTAATCCCACATGCCCAGAATCCATAATCACACCCAGATCTGTCCTGTGTGCAAAGTTGCACATGACACCATTGGCTGGAAGGATGAAGGGTCACATCCTCCTGGAACTCCTTAGAGGAGCCCACCGGGACAGAGCAGGAAGATAAAAGGCTTCTGGGGTTGACGGGGAGGCCTTTACAGAACAATGGCAGGAGAAGGGACCTGGGCCAGACTCTGCAAGGTGCTGCTCTCAGGAGAAACTACTAAAAAGAGGACAGAGTTGAGACATATGCGCACACACCTGTCCCACACACCACACATCTGTGCACATGCACGTGGGCATACATTGCACACAGCCACATGCGCAAACCATACACGTGTGTGCATACCATGCCCAGGGGCATACATAAATGCACAGACATGCCACACAGACCTACGTATGCACACACAGCACACATGCACACCTGTACATGTCGCATGGCTCAAACACTCATCAACATACCACACATGTACATGTATCTGTTCCCTCCACATAGGCTCTGGGAGGGGAGGTAAGAGCCCAGCAAAATCCTGCTCTCAGGATGGGGAACACCTGGTGGGGATATCCCGTTCAGCAACGTAGAAAACAGAAAGCCCAGAAATAAGCTCTACAGATGTGGTCAAATGGTGATTGTTGACAGGGGTGTCAGGGCTCTTCAGTGGGAAAGGGTGGCAGCACCGCACGGTGCTTGGCAAACTGGATCTTGGGTGCAGAAGCACGGAGTGGGGGCTCCCTGACATTAACTCAAACCAGATCAAAGATCTAAATATGGGACCTTAAGATTATAAAAGTTGTTGCTCTGGGACATCGGATATGTCAGTGATTTCTTGGCTATGACACTGTCTCAAGTTATTTTTTACTCATTGCTGGGACAAAATATCTGGCACCCAAAATTAAGGAAGGAAAGGTTTATTATTATTATTTTTTTAAATGTATTTAGTACAGGGTCTGCAGGGTCTCACTACATAGATCAGACTCAGTGATTCACCTGTTTTCAGCCTCCCAAGTGCTGGGATTACAGGCATGAACCACCATGTCCAGTCTGAATCGCTATCTCAGCATGCCCCGGGGGTGGGGCCGGTACTGCATGCCAGGGATCCTACCCTGAGGAAGGAAGACAGTGTTTTATTTAACACACAATTTGTGGAAATTGCAGTCTATACTCCACTGGCTCCAAAGCAAACTGGCACACGGCAGAGGGCAGCAGTGCATGGCAGTGGAAAACAGCAAAGAGAAAAGGGAGAGGCGGCAGCTGCAGCATCCGGCAAGCCCCTCCTTCCACGCTGACTGTGAAGATGGGCGCTCCTCGAGGACGCGACCCCTTTCCTCATGTGCTGCCTGCAGGCAGCAGGACTCCTTCTTCAACTCCATGCCCTAGGCTGAGCGATCCAGCCAAGCTTCCGACTTAAGTTGACCCAATGTATCAACTATCAGACACCGATGGCATAGGTAGCAAAAGAAAAAAACAGGCCAACTAGACCATGAAAATTATAAAATATGCATGCTCCTGTGTAGAGCAGCACAATTCATAGTTGCTAAATTTTGGAAATGCCCTATATGTCCAGCAACAGATTAAACTGATGAGGAAGATGTGGTATTTATACACAATGGAGCACTACTCTGTCATAAAGAAGGATAAACTCGATAATCTGTAGGCAAATGGAGGCACCTTGAGACCACAAGGTCTAGGGAAATAAGTCAGACACGCAAGCTTAAATATATTATTTCCCTTGTGTGCAAAACCCAAGTTATGAATAAAGAGCAAAATAAAAGATAGATAAGAGGAAATAGGGAGACAGATCCTCCTCAAGTGGGAAATAGATCAGGAGACAGAAGGAGTAGGGAATGAGAAGAGGGGAAGAAAACGAAAAAGGGAATTGAAATGCGTTATACACACACAACCACTCCCCACAAAGAAAGCAGTCATCAAGTAATACAAACGTATAAAACTGTCTCTTTGCTATTTGTTCTTCAGTAAAAAAAAAAATAAAAGCAAGTTTGTGGGCCAGGGAGATGGCTCAGTGGAATAAGTGGTTCCCTGGCAAGTGCAAGGGCCTGAGTTCAATTCCAGGTTCTGCCAATAAAATATAATATAATATAATAATATAATATAATATAATATAATATAATATAATATAATATAATATAATATAATATAATATAATAAAAGCAAGTTTGTGAGCAGGACAAAAAAGAAAAGAAAAAAAAGGAAAAGAAAAGAAAAGCACTGTGAAATGTTACAGCTTTTGTTTCGATGTGCCCCCAAATCTTCATGCAGTCATGGGTGTGTTGCAGGCAGCTAAATTAGATGGAAATATTATAGGCAGTCAGACAGGGCCAGGTCCTCAAGGAGACTTTATGGAAGACAAGATACGCTGCAACTGTGAGAGAGACGGATGCCCCTGTGGTGGGCCAGACCTAAGGACCAAAAATCAAGCCAATGATTCCTCCCTAAAGATAAGCATCTGAGATGAAGACAGGAGTCGCTCATCCAACCTCTACCAGTTGGCTGCCGGATCATCTCCTGTCTTACAGTTGTGCCTGCTAGCTGTGTGACTCGCTTCCCCATTTGGTTCCTCATTTAATCAATTTTACCTGTGCAGTGGTGCTTGTGATCTCATTTGTTGGCCATAGTTTTGTCCCACCTCGTGCCTGCCTAAGCTATTTCCCATGTTCTCCACCAGCGGCCTTCCTCACCACAGAGTTTTGCTCTGTAAAAGTCCCTAGAAATGGCAGATTCCCAGGGCAACCCTCTCAGGGCCTCCTTCTGTCCCATCTCAGACAAAAGCTTTCTTTCCCCCAATAAATATATCTGCTCATAACCTCCGTTGCTCCTAAAATTCATTCTTTGGTTTTAGAGAACATGAACTCATCCCAAACACCCTTCAGGCTGGGAGTTTCGTTCCCCTGTATCAGGAGTACGGGCTTCTCAGAGGTCGCTGAATCTAGAGCGCTGGATGCTGGGATTAAGGATGTGTGATCAATGCACTGATTTTGCACCGTTGTAGTCCCAGCAGCCTGGATAGAGCATAGAAGGGGTAAATAGAAGCTGTTAAGGTTGACTGTTGACTTCGCTGTCTTCTGCGCAGTGAACTGTTCTCTGCCCTGCCACCCTGTCCTGAATCCAGCTGAATATCAACTGAAACATTTACAAGCTGTGAGTTCAATAAACTTTTCCTTCTTTAACTTTGGGAGTTGGGCATTTTGTCTCAGTAAAGAGAGGTAAATAAATAGGACATGCATTGAAAGACACTTTAACAGAGTGGAAAGGAACCCACAGGATGGGAGAAAACATTCTCAAATCACATATCTGACAAGGTATCAACATCCAGAACATGTAAAGAACTCTTAAAACTCAACAACAAAAACTACACACACACACACACACACACACACACACACACACACACTTCAAAAACAGGCAAAGGAATTGGGTAGATGTTGCTCCAGAGAAGAGATACTAACAGGACAAGAAGCACATGGAAAGATTTTCAGTGTCACTAGTTGTCAGAGAAAGGCCACCCAAAAGCAGGGAGACGCCAGCTCACACCATCAGATACCACTGTCCAGGACATAGAAAATCACAAACACTGGTGAGGGAAAGGAGGCACCGGAGTCCTTACAGCAGCGATAGAAAGTACTGCCATCAGTTTGGAAAACAGCCTTCCAGGTCTTCAGATGTCAAACACAGGTCTGTCACATGACGTGACAATCCCACCTCTGCCAAGGAACTGAAAACCTGTGTCCACGTCACAATAGTGCACACGAGGTTGTAACATTTTATTCTTCGCTAGAGTGAAAAAGTCGAAGAAAAGTTTCTACTGTCCTGGCTTGGATAGGTTCCTGAGTTGAAGGTTTGGCTTCCAATAGAGCGATGTTCAGAGGGGCTTTGGTAGAGGGATGGTATCATGAGGCTCTGGTTTCATCAGTGGATTAATTCATTGATGGGTTTGTATGTGAAGACACCGTTGGGTGATAGCAGACAATATAGCCTGTGCAGCCTCGCTGGGGTAAGTGGCTCACCAGAACCCCGTCCTGGAAAGGTAGACCTTGTCCCCGACTCCTTCCTGGCTCTGTGTCTGCCTCCTGCCTTCCACAAGGTGAACTGCGAGGCTCTGCATGTACACACTTCTGCCACTATGCTTGATCTCACCACGGGACCAGAACAACAGAGTCAGGTGAGCTTGGGCACAAACCTCTGAACCTGTGACTCAGCATAAATCTTTCCTTCTTTACATTGATTCATGTCAGGGATTTTTGTTACAAGGATTGAAACTAGCATGTCTACTGAATGGAAGGGAAAACCAAAACTCAGCCTGTCTGCTCAGTGGAATATCCATTCAGCTTTAAGAAAGAAGGAAATCTTGGCAGGTCACAACTGGGGGGACCTTGAGGATACTGTGCTGAGGGACATAATCCAGGCGGGCAAGGACAAATTCTGCATGATTCCACTTACACGAGGTCCCTAGAGGCACCAAATCCACAAATGGAGAAAGCAGAATGGGGCTGGGGGAGGTGTGTGTGTGAGGCACGGCTGCTTAATGGGGACAGAGTTTGAAGTTGGGAAGATGAGGAAGGTCTGGGGGTGGGTGGTGGCAGCCGCTGCAGAACAGTGTAAGTGTCCCTGATGCCCCTGGACTGTGCCCCGAAATGTAGCTATGAAAGGAAACTTATATATGTGTATTTAACTACAAAAAAGTGAAAAAAATATAATACAATAGACAGAAAAAGGAAAGTTTCAAAGGAGAATAACTCCCACAGAGGAGGAGTTGCTCCCATTTTATTTTAATGTACTTGGTACAGGGTCTCACTATGCAGCTCGGACTTATAGTGATCCTCCTGATTTCAGTCTCCCTGGTGCTAGGATCACAGGCGTGCACCACCATGCCGGGGCTCTGTGGCTGGCTCAGTGTGTCCAAGGGTGGGGCTGGTGTGGCATGTGGTACTGGGGATTGAACCCTAGTCCCTGGGCTCGCCTAAGCAGGCACTAAGCCCACTGAGCTATCTTGCCAGCTTGCCCATTTGATTATCCGTCAGAGTGTTCACATGAGTTCAACTTACCCAGAGTGCCGAGCAGAGCAAGGGCCAGTTGTGGTCAAGGCTGACTCTTAGCCATGTGGAGGTAAGTGAGGGTACCCTTCTCAGGAAGCCAGAGGCTAGCAGGCCCACGGGCCCACAGTGGGATGACCAGCTGCTGGGCCACCGTGCATGACACGTGCCCTTGGGGCTCCCCTCCTTCACTTTAGTCATGGAGGCTAGAAGTGCAGAGCCAGGGGCAGCTTAGTGGGGGGCCCTGGTGCCCCTGTGCTCTGGGCAATGCTCCTGTGGGTCTGTAGAGCCGAGCAGCAGCAGCACAAGTTTACCAGGGCTGCCCCACAGCACAAATCTGATCCACAACTGCTCTACTGCTTTGCCAGCCCCTCCTCATGGGCAGTGGGTGGCTGAGGACTGGCCCTTGTCCGGAAGCCCTCCAGTACTTGGTGTCCTAGGGTGCGGCATCAAGACTCTCGCTGCCCTCCTCTCGGGGGCCCTATCTTGGATGTGGTTCTAGGAGCAGGATGTCCCTCCCCACGGCTGCCCAGCCTCCAGAGATGGCAGAGGCCCGCGCCACACAACCTGGTTAGGGCTCCAGACCCCGACAGGTTGGGCACAGCCTGAGGCTCTGTGGCCCTGGCAGGCGGGAGGTGCCGACTCCTCGGGTTGGTCAATCTCAGATTCTATTTGCTTTTTTGCCATTAAAAAGCCTCAGGACTGTTTATTGATTTTTTATTAAGACGTGTTATCTCCCATTACCCGGCAAAGTGATCACAACTGTAGGAAACAGAGGTCCAGGATGCACGTCCACGCAGCTGCCCGCCTGTGTGGCCCCAAGGGCTCAGAGCATGTCCTTCCCTGCATGCTACTGGTTTAATTGTGACTGCAGCGGAGACACAGTGTCTGTCCCCAGCTGCACATTAGAAAGGGATTTTTAAAAGAGGAAACAGAGGAACAGGAGCCCACAGGGGTGGCAGAGCAGGGTGGGCGCTGACAGCCCAGAGCCCCAGGGAAGGTCTGGAGGGCACCCATGGGTCTAATTGTGTGCTGATCTGAGATCTGTGGAAACAGAAGCTCATTAATGCTCAGGGTAAACCCGGACTGTGTTCCCTATCTGATTGCATCGTCCCAGCCGCAAACCGGAGCACGCTGACTTCTTGCAAGCCTGCACGCACGCACGCACGCACACATGCACGTGGCAGCTAATTGCAGGCATGTGAAATCCAGGGCCTGCGTGACACCTGTGCTGAGCCAGCCCTGAGCACCTACCCTGGCTGCCAGCACCTCTGGGCCCAGGGCCTGAGTGGCCCTGTCCTGCATAGAAGAGTGGGCACTGAGGTGGGGAGGCGGGGAGGAGGGCAGAGCCCCAGCCTTTGCTGTCAGCGCTGGCCCCCACCTCCGACCTGCTGGAGGCTGCCTCTCTGACTGTGGCCTGGGGTCACAGCAGAAGAGGGACCTGGTAGCTTGTGTCTTTGTCTATTGACTTTGTCACCAGGCACACAGTGACCTTTTGAAATCAGGTGGATGGCAATTGAAGATAACTACAGTATTTTTAGCTGAAAAAAAAAATCTGATTATAAAAGTAATCTGTGCTTGTTGGAAAAATGATAGTGTAGGAGAAATCAGCTCCCTGAGCCTCCTAGGACAAACACACAGACAGTGCGCCCCACCCCAGGGACCTGGACAAATAGAAGATGCTGGTTCATGCCAGGGTCTCAGGCTCTTCTTCAAGTGGGGAGGCACTGTGGGGCCGAGGTGTAGGGCTTGACTCCACAGTGGCAATATTGTGCCTGTCACTGTGTCTAAGACAATTGGCCAGCAAGGCCCTGGGACACACTGTGGAGGGGACTGTGTGTCACGAGCTTTTCAGGACCAGCCAGAGATGCAGTCCCATGAGCTGCCCCCACCCCCAGGCTGGGTCCACCCATTCTTTCCCACCTTGTGCTCCATGCCGGAAGCAAGCCCTGTGCATCTCAGGAGGAGGGGGCCCCTGGCCAGGGGGTGTGCTAGCCACATACACTTGTGTGAGCAGGGGACCATGTGAGGAGCCATGCAGCCTGCCCTCCATGACACTGCTGCCCCCACTTGTAGCAGTGAGGGGTTCCCTCTGCTAACAGCAGGCCTGTCCTCCTTTACCCCAGACAGGGACTCCCTGGAAGGAGCAAGACCCTAGAGGAGCCAAGGCTGAGTGGCCCACATCCCCAAGTGAGAGGGACCAGGGCTTTCTTCTTAGGAGGGGCTCTGAGCCCCAGCAGGCAGAGCCCAGCGTCTGAAGATTCTGCGAAGTGGGTGACTGCAGGCAGGACCTCTCCCTGCCCTTCCTGCTATGGCTGTGGGATGGTGGCTACAGATCCTACCCACAGAAGGGCAAGCACTGTTCTGGGCTCTGCGGTGCACACACGGTCCGATGAAAGTGACAGGAATCAAGCTCAGGCCCTCAGGCTGAAGGCAGCTCTGAGACATGGGTGGGGCTGGCCTTGTTCCCTGTTGGCCAGTGACCCTGGAAGGGTAGCAGCCAGCAGGGAGAAAAAAGCCAGCTTTGGGGCTGGAGTGGCCACTTCCTCATGAGCTCCGGGGTCTCCACCTGTATGCCAGATGTCCTAATGCTGATATAGCAGGTGGCAGGGTGGGCGACGGGCCTTGCGGGGCCTAGTGGGTGCCAGCTTTGGCCTGGCCCGTGTGGTGGGTGCATGGTGTCCTCCCGGATGCTCTTCTAGACCTTGCCTGCGGGCTCTGCAGAGCAGCTCTGCTCCTCGGCCTCCCTGCCACAGTAGCCCTGGTCTATGTCACCCTGACAGGTGGCCTTGATGCTGCATCTGGGGACAGGCAGGGCTCCAGGCAAGGCAGAGATAGAAGAAGGTACAACTGGGTGGCTGCCTTGAAAGCACTAGGTGCAGGCTGGGCAGCACCCAGGCTGAGAGCATCCAGCAGCAGTCTGAGGGCACAGCTTGGGCAGAGGTGGAGGAAGGAGGGAAGGACCAGAGTGGGGCAATTTGGGGTGGTTAGGAAAGGGCAGGGTCATGGTTTGGGTCTGGATGTCCCCCCAAAGCCTCATGCAGTCATGGAGAGGGCTACAGGGTTTGTATATAGGGTTTGTAATTGATCCATGGTCCAATGCTGGGATTAAGGGTGTGACCCATGGGTGGCCAGCAGACAATATAAGGGACCGAAAGAGGCTTCTCTCCCAGCCTCCCCCTTTTTGCTCTCATTGTTTTTGCTGTTTTCGACTACCCTGAATGGCGGGCTGCCCTCTGCCACGTGTCACTCTGCCTCGGAGCTAGCCACGTATGGACTGAAACCTCCACAAACTGAGTTAAATAAACCTATCCTTTCTTAATTCTAGGTGTTAGGTATTTTGTCCCAGCAACAAAAGAAATGTAAGCAGGACAGGTAGGGACAGAGTGTGGGCAAGGAGTGGGTAGCACTTGCGGTGCCATCCCAGAGTTCTCAGAGGTGTCTCAGACTGAGCCACAGAGAGACCCCGATTCACCGTCCGTTGTCTCCAAGGTGAAACCGACAGCCTGACCCGGGAAGGAAGAAGCCCCTGGAGCCCCCACAAGATGTCCTGGGCTGCCAGGGCAGCTTCACACGCCCCAGGCCTGGAGTGGAGCATGCTGCCCCCACTGTTAGCCTTCGCTCCAGCTGTCCTGACTGGCATCCCTCTCCTCTGCCTTCCTGTCTGGCGCTTCGCATCCTGTGGGCCACCTCCCCTCAGACTGCAGCCCTGACTGCCCGCCTTCTTCCCAGAGGTCCCTGTGAGCCGGCGCCCCCTTGTGGTCCACTGCAGCATAAGCTCGCTCCCAGCCAGGGGGCTCAAGAAAGAGGCTTCAAGGCAGGAGGGAGATGTTCAGCTGGCCGGCCGCTAGGCGGCGCAAACCATGCAGCACTGTCCGTGGAGGGCTGTCAGGGTCTCCCGGGGTCCTAGGACTCACTGATATTGGCTGAACTGAGCTGGATGCCCACAGCCCGTTTCTCCCATCCCAGAGCCAGTAGAGAGCTGGCAGACCTCTCTGTCCTTGGAGGCCCTGATTCCCTTGACCAGCAGGTGGGGTTCTCTAGGGATGTGTAGGAAACTTCAAGTCAGAACTGCAAAGGGGCTCACAGCAGCCCCCATACAGCGGGGGGTGGGTAGGAGGGGGAGGGGCGAGGCCCTCCTCTAGTTTGTGGAGATCACGAGGAACCCTCAGCTCCCAGCCAAGGACTGTTTTGGGTCTGCCCCAGCCCACCCACATGGACCTTTGGTGTTCAGGCCACAGGCTTGCCCACATTGGCCATGTCGCCATCGTGGCTCCAGATTCAGACTTCAACTCTGAACAAGGCCACTCCACTGTCCCTAACCCGAGCTACCCTGACAGCTTCACAACAACCAAAAATAGGCCGGGAGCACAGTGGGATCCCTCAGAGGCTGGTTGTCCCTGCCCCTGGGAAGGAATGCCTGGAGGAGGAGGGGAGATGGAGGGTGTGACCCTTTCTCCCTGTAAGCAGGTGGTGGGTTCAGCTGGGAAACACACGCAGCGCACTGGCTTACCTGGTCTCGGTAGGGCAGGGCCAGGTGGGCCTGGATTGGTCTGGAGTCTACCACCAGGGGCCTCACTATGGTCCCACAGATACCTAGGGGCTGAGGGTTAGGTGGGACAGGGAGAACTGAGGTAGGCTGATCCAGAACTGTCCCACTTGTGGGCATCCGGGGGCAGCACCCACCTCCCTCTCTTCCTCCACTCTCTCACTCTCATTTCTCTGCTTCTTCCTGTCTGTCTCTCTGTATCTCTTTCTGTCTTTCCAGTCTATCAGTCTACATCTCTTTTATCTTCCTATTTCTAGCTTTTATCTCTTTTTCTTTGTCCCTATCTCTGCGTTTCTATCTTCTCTGTCACTGTCTCACTGCCTCTGTATCTCTGTGTCTTGGTCTCTTTGTCACTGTCTCTGTCTGTGTATCTTTGTTTCTCTCTCAGGAAGGAGGAGGATGCTTTGGAGTAGACACAGCCTTGAGGACAAGTCGGCTCTGCTGTGTGGCCAAGTGAACACACGGTGTCTCCTGTGACCCAGTATTGAGCACAGTGCCAGGGCAGAGAGATGTTGGCTGCCCAAGGGAAAGGAGAGAAGGTCAAGGAGCAGAGCTGCAGTGGACACAAAGCCTCCAGCAAGCTTTTCTGTAGACTCAGTCTAGCCTTGGGAGAGCCTGAGACTGTCACAGGGATGGAGGAGGCTTGGACAAGCCTGGGGCAGGTTGTGGTCTCAAGGTACAGTTGCTCCCAGATAGGGTCAGGATGCTTCCACTCCCAGGAAGCCCAGGTTGGGATATACAGGGGTTACAGGGTGGGTGGGTGTCTCCAGATCTCTTCTGCAGTTTCACCTCAGGGTCTGGCCTTGGGGCTGGGGCTGAGGTGCCGACCACATAAAGCCTGGGTACTTGAGGCTCCAGATGCTTGTGCACATGTACACACAC
>PVKA01012109.1:0-58792 GCA_004027165.1 Ctenomys sociabilis | reverse complement strand
AAAAAAAAAAAAAAAAAAACTACAGCAGAAAGGCCATGAGGAACTCAAAGCAGAAATAATTTCTGAAATCAAAAAAGAATTCTTTAGAAAAAAAGAATTCAAAATTCTTTGAAATCATAGCCTCTGAAATACAGAAATAAATCCTGAAATATACAGAGGAAA
This sequence comes from Ctenomys sociabilis, assembly GCA_004027165.1. Classification (NCBI taxonomy): domain Eukaryota; kingdom Metazoa; phylum Chordata; class Mammalia; order Rodentia; family Ctenomyidae; genus Ctenomys; species Ctenomys sociabilis. The sequence goes on along the minus strand of PVKA01012109.1, from coordinate 58,630 downwards.
CCCAACTTGGAAGAAACACTGCAGAAAAAGAATTAATAACTACCTCTAAAGAAGACATGGATAAAAAAAAATTGAGGAGATCAGAAATATGCTGGATTCCTTGAATGAGAAGTACAGAAAAGAAATAGAACACATGAAACACAGTCAAAGAGATATAGAAGAACTAAAAATATCAATCACGAATCTACAAAACCCTTTGAGTGAAAGCGAAGACAGAGTTTCAGATCTGGAAGACGCTGGTGCAGCTAGTGAAAAGGTGAGAAAGGATCTCTTAAAAACAATGAGAATGCAGGAAAAAATAATCCATCACCTGCAAGATAATGCCAGGATGAACAATGTAAGAATAATTGGTATCAACAAGAATGAAGTAGTCAATAAAAATGACATAAAAAGAATTAAGAAGTAACCGCAGAAAACTTCCCAAATATGAGGAAACAATCCAACATTCAGATAACCGAAGCATACAGAACACCAAATAATGTTAACTCAAGCAAAAACACACTGAGACATATAATAGTCAAGATCCCAGAAATCCAACACAAAAATAATATACTGAAAGCTGCTAGAGAGAAGAAGCAGATCACATTCAAAGGAAAACCCATCAGAATTACAGCTGACTTTACACAAACCATGAAGACAAGGAGAGCATGGAGCAGAGTTCTTGAAGTACTGCATGAAAACTAATTCCAGCCCAGACTATTATACCTTGCCAAACTCTCTTTCAAGTTTGATGGAGAAGTGAAATACTTCCACAACAAGGAACAACTGAAGAATTTCATGATGACAAAGCCATCCCTTCATAGGCTGCTGAAAGATGTTCTAGAGAGAGACCCATTAAATAGGACAGACAAGGAAACACAAGATACAAGGGAGTAAACAACAGCAGGTAAATATCATGACAAACATAAGCTAACACATTTCATTTATAACCATCAAAGTAAACGGGCTCAATTCATCAATTAAGAGAAATAGACCGGCATATTAGGAAACAAAATCCAACAATATGCTGTATACAAGAAACACACTTAACTCAAAAGGACATTCATAGGCTCAAAGTCAAAGGATGGAAAACAATACTGCATGCCCCAGCACCTCAGAAAAAAGCAGGAGTAGCAATTCTGTTCTCAGATAGTCTCAACTTCAAACCAAGAAGGATCAAACAACACAAAGAAGGCCACTATGTATTGGTCAGGGGAAAAATTCAAGAGCAATTCAATTCAAAAATATCTATGCACTAAACACAGGAGCACCCAATGGTATAAGACAAATCTTAATGAACATGAAAAACCTAACACAATCTTAACAGAGACCTTAACACCTTTTTGTATCTCAAAAAGATAAGTCAACCAGACAAAAAACTACCCAAGTAGCAGAACTGAACCAGAGCTTAATGCAAATAGACCTGGTGGACATATACTGAGTGATCCACCCACACACAGCTGAATGTACATTTCTTTCAGGTGCACATGGGTCATTTTCTAAAACAGACCACATACTAGTCCAGAGGTCATGCATAGAAAATAGAAATTATCCCATGCATATTATCTGACCACAGTGTAATGAAACTGGAAATAAATGAAGAAAAAAAAAAAAAAAAACCACAGAAAAACAAGCTAAATTCATGGAAACTAAACAAAACCATACTCAGTAATCAATGGTTCACAGAAGAAATTAAAGAAGAAATTCAACAATATCTACAATTCAATGAAAATTCAAGCACAACTTACCGGACTTTATGGGAGATGATTAAAGCAGTTCTTAGAGAGAAAATCATAGCTATGAACTCACACATTAGGAAAACAGAATGGGAACAAATAAACACCCTAATGTTGCACCTCTGACATCTAGAAAAAGGAAAGCAAACAAAACCCAGAGCACAAAGACGGGAAGAAATCATGAAGATTAGATCAGAAATTAATTAAATTGAGATGAAGAAAACAGTTAAAAGAATCCACAAACCAAAAAGATGGTTCTTTGAAAGACTAAATAAAGTTGATAAGCCTCTAGCCAACCTCATGAAAAATAGGAAAGAAAAAATTCAAGTACATACAATAAGGAATGAAAAGGCTGAAATCACCACAGACCTATCAGAAATTCAGAAGATTATCAATAGTTACTTCAAGAATCTTTACGTTCACAGAATAGAAGACATAGAAGAGAAGGACAGATTCCTCAAAAGGGACAAATTACCAAAACGGAGTCAAGAAGATAGAACAGCTCTCAATAAGCCAATAAATATGAAAGATAATAAAAAGCCTGTGTAAAGAAAAGTCCAGGTCCTGATGGATTCACAACTGAATTTTCCAAGAAATTTATAGGAGATATAATCCCTACGCTCCACAAACTCTTCAATGAAATTGAAAAGTAAGAAGTCCTCCCAAAATCATTTTTGGAGGCAAGTATTATACTGATTCCAAAACCAGGGAAAGAAACAACCAAAAAGGAGAACTATAGGCCAATTTCCCTCATGAACATAGATGCAAAAATACTCAACAAAATCCTGGCAAATAGAACACAGTAAACCATCAAGAAGATCATACACCATGACCAGGTAGGATTCATCCAAGGGATGCAAGGATGGTTCAGTATTTGAAAATCTATAAATGTAATACACTATATTAATAGACTGAAATCTAAAAACCACATGATCATCTCAATTGATGCAGGGAGAGCTTTTAACAAATTTCAACACTCATTCTTGTTCAAGGTCCTACAGAAAATTGGAATAGATGGACTCTATCTTAACTTGATAAAAGCCATCTATGACAACCCAAAAGCTCATATAATTCTAAATGGGGAAAAACTGAAATCTTTTACTCTTAAATCAGGTACAAGACAAGGATGTCCTCTATCACCCCTCCTATTCAATATAGTTTTGGAATCCTTAGCAACAACCATTAGAAAAGAGGGAGAAATAAAGGGAATAAGAATAGGAAAAGAAGAAGTAAAATTATCACTATTTGCAGACGACATGATACTTTACTTGGAAGAACCCAAAAATTCCACCAAGAAACTACTAGAACTGATAGGGAAATTCAGTAGCGTAGCAGGATACAAAATCAATACTCAAAAGTCAATAGCATTCCTCTACACAGATAACAAGCACACTGAAAGGGAAACTATAGAAACAATACCTTTTAAAATAGCACTGCAGAAAATGAAATACGTTGGAAATCACTTAAGCAAGGAAGTCAAAGATCTTTCCACAGAAAATTACAGCACCCTAAGAAAAGACATCATAGAGGATTTCAGAAAATGGAAAGATACTCCCTGCTTCTGGATAGGAAGAACCAACATTGTGAAGATGGTCATACTCCCAAAATTGCTGTACAGATTTAATGCAATCCCTATCAAACTGCCACCAACATACCTCCCAGACATAGAGAAATCATTCCTAAAATTTATTTGGAACCACAAATGACCTAGAATAGTAAAGTCAATCTTGGCCAATCTTAAAGACAAGGCAGGAGGCATCACAATTCCTGACTTGAAATTATACTACAAAGCCACTGTGATAAAATCAACATGGTATTGGCAACAAAATAGACCTGAGGATCAATGGAATAGATTAGAAGATGCACAAGCATCTACGAGCACACTCAGCCATCTGATCTTCGACAAAGGGGTCAAACATACTCACTGGAAGAAAGTTAGCCTCTTTACCAAATGATGCTGAAAAACTTGGCTTTCTACATGCCAAAAACTAAAACTTGACCCAGGTCTATCGCCATGCACTAAGCTAAAGTCAAAATGGATTAAAGATCTAAACATTAAAACAGAAAGAATCTCCTGGAAGAGAAAGTAGGAGGAACTCTTGAAGACATAGGGGTAGGTAAAGAGTTCATGAACAAACATATATTTGCACAGGAAACACTTGAAAGAATCAACAACTGGGATCAACTCTTCTTAAGGAGCTTCTGCATGTCAAAAGAAATTATTAACAGAGTGAAAAGACAACCCACAAATTTTGAAAAAATCCTAACTAATAAGCAATCAGACAAAGGTTTTCTGTCTAGAATATATACAGAATTAAGATATAACAGGACCCTCAGATTTAAAGACCCAATTGAGAAATGGGCATCTGAGATGAATACACACTTCTCAGAGGATGAAATTGAAGAAGCGAAGCAATATATGAAAAAATGCTTCACATCACTAGTCATCCATGAAATGCAAATAAAAACAACACTGAGATACCATCTCACTCCAGAAAGAATGGCTATCATAAGGAAATCAGCCAACAACAAATGTTGGAGAGGTTGTGGGGAAAAGGGAACACTTCTCCACTGCTGGAAGGAATGTAGACTGGTGCAACCATTGTGTGGAGGTCAGTGTGGAGACTCCTCAAAAGAGTAAGACAAGAAATCCCATTCAAGCCAGCTATCCCCCTCCTGGGAATTTTCCCAGAGGAACTGAAAACATTGTATCATTGTGATATATGTGTACATATGTTTATGGCAGCACAATGTGTGATACCAAAATCTTGGAAACAACCTAGATGTCCATTGCATGAGGACTGGTTGAAAAAGATGTGGTATTTCTATATAATGGAGTGTTACTCAGCTATAAAGAAGATAAACTTGAAGCATTTATATTGAAGTGGATGTCACTTGTACATATACTCATAAGAGAAATAAACCAGACACACATGTGCAAATATCATATAGTCTCCCTAGTATATGAAGTGAAAAAAAGAAATACAAATAGAAATATATAACAACAACTAAAAAAATTTAGTCAGATAGGACAAAGTGAATGGCATATGCTGCAGGGTACTAATCAGCTTTTCTTCTGGATGGTTAACAACCTATGTTCACAGATCAAAATTGGAGAAATAGAAGAGCCACAAGGACAGCCAACATTTTGGCCCTAGCCTTTCAAGGTCAGCAAAGACTCAGAACATAGAAGAACCTGTTCTGCAACATCATGAAACTCAGTTGTGCCCCAAATTTTCTGATCAAGGAGATTATGGAGCCACAGAGGAAAGAGACTGATGATGTAGAGTGTGCCTGGGGAGAGTCACATGAAAAGAAAACTTTCAGGCTCTCACAGAGAGCAAACTGGTCAAGCATTGGCTGTGACTCATCTGCATGGATGACACAGACAAAGGAGGAAGGTACAGGATTACAAGATAAACCCTCAGGGGCCTTCACTGACCTCATCAGAAACAAAACTACATGTTCTGGTATATAGGTCTTGCTCTATCTCGGTCTTAACCATCCAGAAGAAATGTATAAAAAATGAGGTATACAATGTGAGGCCATAATAATAAGTTGACCTAGAAATGGATACGGTCAACAACTTCAGATAACTCACTATTATTGTGGAATGCTGGACTGTGTTGGATTATGTCCCTCAGTTCAGGCACCTAAATTGGTTAATGATAATGGAGTGCCCATCTTTGACAGGTCTAGACAAAAAAAGGGGTATAGAAATGGAGAATCATGATGTGTGTGTGTATAAACAGTACAGTTCGGATAAATATGCCGTGCTTCTGCATAATTCTATGAGAAATAAGAGTTGCACTAATAGTGGTTGGACAAGATAATATGTTGGCTTCTAGTACTATGGACAACCACTAGGAAAATAGCAAGGCAGAAAGCATTAATTATTGAATCTGTGATACAATTCAGGTATAAAAAAATAAGATATGTAAACAGCTACACTGTCCTAATTTACTGATAAGAGACATCTGCTATAATAATGCCTGTAAGTATAATATGTATGCACCTTGTACGATACCAAAACATGAAAAGTTTGCAATGCATTAGTTTATCAAATTTGTCCTGTTAATGTGTGTTGAAACTGTTTCATTGATATTTGTAACTTCAATGAAATAAAAAAAAAGAAAAAGCATTGAAAGAAAAAAGAACATTAAGAATGTGTGTGTGGGTGCAGCGCAGAGGGTCCTCATCCTCCCTTCATGTCTCCGGTTCTTTGCATTTGAGGTCCTGTCCCCATTGTTCACACAATAAAACTGTTTTTGGATTAAACTAGTGTCAAACTTCAGTAGCCAGTCTCCAACAGTCCTGCCTGATCAAAGGGGAAAGAGGCAGGAGCCAGTGAGACAGAAGATGCCTCAGGTCATCCTGATTTTGTTTAGAAGAAGGTCAGAAAGGTGAAGCCAGGTGCAGGAGGAGCAATGCAATAAGGGTGTAGGTTGATACTTAATATTCCATTGTGCTTTTTAGGATGACAGAACACATTTTTAATTCTAAATTTGTAATTCCTTTCCTGGAAATCTTTATTGCATGTGGCCTTTTGACTACTTGTTCTGAGAATTCAGATTGGCTAATGCCATGATGCATTTCTTCTAAGAAATTTATAGAGAGTAGTTGTTTCATATTCCTATATTCAGTTCAACTTAAACATTGATTGATTCAACTCATACTCATATGTCAAATGTATTGTATAAAAGTAAAGCATAATATTAACAGAATAATTATTAAGAAACTTAAACCCTTATTATATAGTGCATTATATTATACATATTTTTAGGAGTTACCAAGAATGTGATTAAATTGATGTTCATTGTTTATTTAGTTCTACATGCTTTTTTTAAGCTAAAAAATGCATCCGTATTACCAATAAGATTTATGTTTATAAAACTTTAGCTTGTTTTCTTTGGAGGCCTTCTTATGTCCAGAATCTTCTGACCACAATAAAGACAAATGACTGCTGTCCATGGGAGACCTAATTAACAATACCAAGTTACCCATAAGGACAATTCCCTGAGAACTAATACTCAGAAGGGAGAGGGGAAGCATTCAGATGACACCAGCCAGAGGCTTTGGGGAGGGGCGCACAGCAGCCAGGTTAATCATCTTTTAAGCATATGGCCCACGAGGTGAGGTCCAATGAAGTAGACAGTACTGTGGTTATTCAGAAATACGTGAGTTTGAAGTCTGAAGGGGGTTATGGGTGGCTTTTCCAAAATGCAAGTTCTAAGATTAAAAAGAGTTATCATAATATATTTGAAACCGTGAAGGAGGAGGAGGAGAAGGAGGAGGTGGAGGAAGAGGAGGATGTATGTGCTGCCATTCTTTCGCAAGGATAGGAACAGTTACATTTCTTTAAGATCAAAATTAATGATGCAGAGGCTAAAACGATTTTATCCAGGTGAGGAGCTAACCATGTAGCAATGGTTTTAATCTTTTAATGACTAATTTTCCAGTTATAAAATGAAAATAAAGACAAATTATTGAGAATGTAAGGCAGATCTGAATGAAGACAAACTAAGCTTTTTTTTTTTTTTTCTTGCTTCTGTTTGAGAGGAAAGTAAAAGTCGCTGGCTACTATCACCAATATTCCTGCACTGAATGCTGAAACAAAGAGAAAGGAAGTGGAACAGGGGAAAGAACTCCTGGGCAACCCACAGGTTCCCTAGAGCAATGGATTTGCTTTGTGTGGTACTAATCCCATCCTCGAGGCCTTAGTGCATCAGGTTTTCTTGCAGAGGCTCCTAAGGGCTCCATCCCTGCTTCCTGGGAATGAAATGCGTCTGGAGCTCAAAGCGTTTGGTGACTAGAAAGGATCTATGGCTGCATCTCTAGCTCCTCCTCTGACTTCTTCCAGGGATAACCAAGTACTGTCTTAGCTCTTAATTCATTTACATTGCATTTAAGAAAATTCTCATCATGTTCCGGAACTCCAGCATGACACTGGAACCTACAGACAGACTGCTGACTCACAGCCAGGCCACAGGATGAGTGCCTGTGCCTTAGGTTCTGTCACGGAAGGCAGAGAGGCAGCTTAGAGAAGAAGGTGACAGGAATGGTGGTCAGGTGAAGAAGACAAAAGGCACTTGATGTGGGTCTTGGGAGATGGAGTTAGAGCATTTTGAGAGAGGAGAGGAGATCTCAGAGGCCGCTGCTGCAGTGGACCACACACTTGGAGATGTGGCTAAGGACGGTTGCTGCACATCCTGAGAGGACCGTCCCTGGTGTCCTGCTGTGTTGCTGCCAAGAGGGACCACAGATGGGTGGATTCTACTGGGGGATGCTCTTGTTTCTTCATTTCATGATCTACTTCCAGGGCAGGGGAATTTTTTAGCTCTTATCATGAATCGTGATCAGTCATCAGGCAAAATGCAGCTGCAGTGCACAGGAATGGCCATGGGGGGGGGGACTCCTACAACACGTGACAGTATCATGTCCGACATGTGATTCGGACTGGGGAGACCAGAAAAACCTCAGGCCTGCCGGGTCTTCCCCCACGTCGTCTTTATGAGCTCGTCATCCATGCCTTGCTGGAAAGCCGGGAGGAGCTTCTAGCTGAGAGGTGGCTTAGAAATGACAGATGCTGCTTTGATTTTTTCAAAGAAGGGAAACATATCTTTGACAGAAGTGTGAGAGAGTAAGTGAAATTTTCATGGGAGAGAAAGAAAGCCAAAGGTGTGAGACTAAAGACAATTATAATAAAAAGTAAATACATATCCATGACAGCTCTTACCTGTGCACAGGCTGTGGCTCAAAACTGTTTATTTCTTTTCAGTGGTGCTGAGGACAGGCTGCTGATTTTTATTTAAATTCATTTCCTTGAAAGTTATGACTATCTCTGTTGCGGCTTAGAGTTTATTTTGACCTTATCTTTTATTCAGGCTATACATTTTTAATCTCTAAACATATCAAACAGAGGAAAAACCCAAAGAATACTTTCTTGATCTTATTTTTAAACTTAATAGAATTATCTTATTAGAGTGAAACCAGCTCAGAGTTATGATGAGAGTTTAAGTGTGAGATTTTAATAATTTCATACTCACAGTAGATGGGATTCAAATCACATCAATAATATAAAACACACTGCATAAATTACGTTTCAATTCACAGGATACATAAACAAGCATGCTGTGTTAAACAATTCAGGCTGCTGTGACAAAATACCACAGACTGGGTGGTTTTTAAACAACAAACTTTTATTCCTATACTTACAGAGGTCTGAACTCCAAGGTCAAGGTGATGTCACTTTTGGTGTCTGGTGAGGGTCCCTTCCTTTGATCTCTGATATCCTATGTGGCGTCAGGGGTGAGGCAGCTCTCTAGGGTTCCTTTCAGAGGGGTAGCATCCTGGTCTAATGACCTCCCCACTTTTTATTATGATGACTTGCAATTAGGTTGTAATACATGAAATGGGGGGAATGCAGTATTCTGTCCATAGCACGCACTCTGGACTGAAAACCTCAATGGTTTAGGAAACAGACATGAAGAGGTCAGCAAGTCCTGGGTGTGACCTCTTCCACATCCTCAGAAGGCAAGCAAATGCCAGCTTTGGGAGTTAAGTTGTACATAACAGGAGAAGGCTTTTGTGAAAAAACAAAGGGTCACCTGGGCTTGAAGGCAGTGTGTCAAATCTCCGAGTTTATGGCTAGCACAGTGCTTGTCATCACTTTTGCATCTCTAAAGCAAGTGTGCATAAAGTGCGTAAATTGCTGAACTGCTGATTTCTGGACAGCAGCTCCAGGGACACTAATCTAGCAAATCTGCAGCAGCTCCAGGTGGTCACCATTCACATGCAATCGCAATCAAAATGCCAACAAGAGCACACCTCACAGAATTAGAGAAAACAATCCTGAGATTCATTTGGGGCCAGAGGAGACCTAGACTAGCAAAGATGATTCTGAGCAACAGAGGCAAGGCAGGGGAAATCACAATCCCCAGTGTGGAATTATAGTACAAAGCTACGGTGATAAAAACAGCATGGTCTTGGAAAGCAAACAATCAAATAAACAAAACAAACAGACCTGAGGATTTTGAGACAGATTAGAAGATGGAGAAATAACTCCAAACACACTTGATCATTTTGGCTTTGACAAAGGAGCCAAACACTACTAGGTGAAAAATAATCTCTTTACTAAATGGTACTAGAAAAACTAGCTTTTCACACACCAAGTAAAACTACATTCATGTCTCTCACCCTTCACTAAATTAAAACACATTTGGATCAAATATAAATGCCAAAACTGAAACACTAAATCTGCTAGAAGACAGAATAGGTAGTACTCTTGAATAATAGTTATAAACAAAGACTATGAAAAATCCTGATGACATGAGAAATGTTATAAAGAATCAATAACTGGAAGGCAGGAGATAGGAAAAGGAGTGTTGCAGGACTGTCCTGCTACAAAGCTATACATGGTTAGATTTCTAAAGGTATATGCAAACATATATAATTGCTTATTCCTATTTTAAAAATATATTTTAATTTTTAAAAATTTTTACATTATATTTTGTAGGGATTTACAGTTCAAAGTTTAACATATCAATACTTGATAAAAATATCTGTTCCATGTTAAGCCTAAGATGTTTGATGTTCAGACAGATGGTGAGGTTAAGCTCAAGGTTGTATGGTAATAACAATAAGATTTTCTTCAGGTCTGTTAACAACAGGTTTGCAGACCAAAAATTAGAGAAAAAGGAGAGCTGCAAGGACAGCCAACATTTTAGCCCTAGCCTTTCAAGGTCAATTAAGACTCAGGACATATGAGAACCTGTACTGCAACATCATACAACTCAGTTGTGTCTCAAATTTTCTGATCAAGAAGATTATGGGGCCAAAGAGGACAGTGATCGATGAGGTATAGTGTGCCTAAGGAGAGTCACTTGGGGAGAAAACATTCTCTCAGGCTTTTATAGAGAGAAAATTGGTCAAGCAATGGTCATGACTCATCTACATGGCTGACACAGACAAAGGATCTACAAACTGTGGTACAGGGTCTCAGGATAAATCCTGAGGGGATTTGACTGACCTTAATCAGATACAAAAGCTATAATTCTTGTTACATAGGTCTTGCTTTAACTTGGTCTTAACCATCTAGTAGAATATTATAAAACCAAAGTGTAAGAAATAAAGCATTTTATTAAGCTGAGCTGTAAAAGACTCAAGTCAACAACTTCTGACATAGCCAGATATATGAAAACCTAATATTATTGACTGCTGGACTATTTTGGAATATTTTGCTGAATTCACAGACCTATAATATTTAAATGACAAAACTAAACCAAAAAAGGTAATACAAATGAATGACCATTTTGTATCTGTATATTCAAAATAGTTAAGATAGATATACAGCTACATTCTCTTAATTCAGTGAATAGAGGGATCTGCTCTAGTAGTGTTTGTAAATAGAATATCATACAACAAATAACCACTAAGAAAACAACATGCAATATATTAATTATTGGATCTGTCCTACTAATTTGATTTGAAACTGTCAATTTGAAACAAATTGCTATTTGTTTTTTGATAAAATTATGGAAAAAAAAGAATCAATAACTGGGAGCTAATATTATTCTAAAACTTTTGCACAGTGTAAGAAATCACCCACAGAGTGTAAGAGATAATCCATACAGTGGAAAATAATTACTAGATGTTTCTCAGACAAAGGAATAATATCTAGAATATATAAAGAACTCAAAAAAATCAGACCTCCCAAATTTGAAGACCCAGTCCAAATTGCGCATCTGAAATGAAGAACCACTTTCCAGATGCAGAAGTGTAAATAACAAGGAAACTCATGAAAAAATGTTCAACACCCCTGGTCATTCAAGAGATTCAACTTAAAACAGTAATGAGATTCTATCTCATTCCAGAAAGGATGGTTATTTTTATTATTATTATTTCGGACATACATGTGTTGACATCGTATTATCTCCCTGGTATGAGAAACTGAAAGTGCAAATAAGGGCCAAAACACATACTAGATATTGTGAAATAGGAAGAAAATGTTCAAATGGGAAGGGGAACTAGCGTGTGCATGGGGGACAAGGAAGCAAAAAAGGAAACAAAGCTTTTGTAAATAAAGAGGAGAAGAAGGGAGGGGAGAGGTAGGTGAAGTAAAAAGATCAAGCTATGTCACATACAGGTGCAGATTCTGTATGATGAATCTGATAATTAATGTATTTCTTAAATGTGCTGATAAGAGGAATTATCCGCTCGGGCACCCTCTTGTCCCTTTCTTGGACAGGAGCTTTCTTTCCCTCAGTAAACATATTCTGCTCATAACCCCCAAAATAAAAAAAATAAAAAAATAAAATGTGCTAATAAATGTAATTATAAAGAATGTTTTATACCTCTTATTCTCCAGTCTTTAACTGTTTTCCCTATTTGGTGGGTTCTTTCCATTCTCATTCATGGAGTTATCGTCATCTTGCTCCCTCTCTAGAATATCTTTAGTAGTCTGTGCAGGTTTGTTTTGGTCATAATGAAATTCTTTAGTTGTTCTTTGTTATGGAAATATTTCACTTCTCCATTATACTTGAAAGAGAGTTTTTCAGAGTATATCAGTCTGGGTTGAAATTTGTTTTCTTGCAAGACTTAAAGTACTTTGCTCCATACTCTTCTTGACTTGATGGTTTGTAAAGAGAAATCTGCCATTATTCTGATAGGTTTTCCTTTAAATGTGATCTGTTTCTTTTCTTTAGTGGCTTTTAGTATATTGTTCCTGTGCTGAATTTCTGGGATCTTGATTATTATATGTCTGGGAGTGGTTTTAATTGGGTTGATGTTATTTGAAGTTCTATATGCTTTGCTTACTGAATGTCAGATTGTTGTCCCATATTTGGGAAGTTTTCTGCTATTACTTCTGCCCTTATTCTTTTTCTATCATTTATATTGACTCCTTTCTTCCCATTGATGCCAATTAGTCTCAGATTGTTCATCATTGCATCGTCTTGCAGGTGCTGAATTATTTTTTCTGCATCCTAGTTGTTTTTAAGAGATCTTTGCTTATTTTTTCACTAGCTGCAATGGTGTCTTTAAGATCAGAAAGTGTATTTTCACTTTCACTCAAATGAATTTGTCAGCTTGTGATTGAGGTTTTAATTTCCTGTATATCACTGTTAATCTGCTTCATGCATTCTATTTCTTTTCTATATTGCTTATTCAGTGATTCCATCATTTTTCTATTCTCTATTTTTTAATCAATGTCTTTTTTAGAAGCACTTACTACTTCTTTTGTCACAGTTATCATTTCTCTTTTTACTTCAGAAATTATTTCTGATCTGATTTCCTCTATATCTTTCTGGAGTTGTTTCTTTACTTCTAACGCTATTGTTTCAGAGATTTCAGGTGTGTGATTTCCAATTTCTTCTATGCTGGTCTCTTCTACATTTGTTCTGAGTGGGCTCGGAACCTGAGACTGCATTTTGTTCCTTGTTTTTGTCATTTTTGTATAGCACTGTCTTCTGACCTTGGGTGTAGCACCGGGTCTGGATCTATCACGTTGAAACTCATCCAGGTGGGTGTGGCTTGGGTCTGCTTGCAGTGCTCCACTTCTTCCTGCTGCCACCCTTGGCGGGAGGACAGATTTTTTTCTTTCAGTCCTTTAAACTAATTACATATTTGGTCTTATACACTTGGTTTTTTATCTTTCTTTCTTTCTAATGTGGAATAAGATGCTATTTAGTTTTATTCTTCCATAGCTAATTTTTTTTTTGGCAAAACTGGGGATTGAACTCAGGCCCTTGCACTTGCCATAGCTAATTTTTTATATATATGATTTAATGATTTTTTTAATTTACAATAAGTTTTGGACAATTTCATTTTTGTGTATCTTGGTTTGATTTTATTCAAATTTCTTGTACGAAAGTTCATTTTTCTTGGAAGTGTGGTGTTCTAAGTTCAACTAAATTCAGAAATTTTAAATCTTTAAATATTTATTGTCTGCCCCTTTCTACTTTGAGAATTCTAATTATATGAACATAAATTTCCTGATTTTGGCACAAAGTGAACTATTATATGACTGATCTGTAAATTCTTTCTTCTTCATTTTTATTTTGGACAATTTTTATTGTTATATTCCTTTACATTTATAAATAATTTATTTACAATGTGCAATGTATTATTAATTGATGCCATGTACTCATTTCAGAAATAATTCTCTAAGGTTCAAAAAATAAAAATAAAAAGCATCTAGCTCCTTGTCTCAGTTACTCTTCTCTCATTGCTGGGACAAATACCCAACATTCACAATGAGGGGAGGAAAGGTTTATTTAGCTCATAGTTGCTGGAGGTTTCAGTCCCTACTCAGCTGCCTCCAAGGCAGAGTGGTGCACAGCGAGGCAGCCTTTCAAGGCAGCAGCACAGAGCAGAGAGCAAAGGGAGGGGCAGCAGCTCAGAGAGCTCCTGGCCTCTCCCCCCTCCTTGTGATGCATATTACCTGCCCCAGGGCAGAGGCAGCGTCCACACACACAGTAACCAATCACCACCTCCAGAAGCTTCCCCATGACTGCCTGAGGTTTTGGGGGGGAGACAACTCGGCACAAACCATAACACTCCTCCAGTTCTATGGAGGTGAAGCTTGGGCCCAAACTTGCAGTAGGAGAGACATTTGATTCTTTTGTAAGGGCCACACCACGGTGCTCACATTTGGAATAGTAATATAAAGTGGGTGATCTTATGAAGACATCCACTTTGCATTCCAAAATAATGACTTGCCTCTCACATGCTTGCCCCCAAGAAGACCATGTGGAAGGAAGAGGCAGCAGAAGAGGGGCTCACACACAGCACTCCTCCCCCAGCTCTGTGTCAGTGCCCTAAAATATCTCTGGGGGCTCCAGAGGTGCCTAATAGTAAGACATTTCCAAAGTGTGGTTTTCTCCACCATCTCTCTAATGCTGAAAGGGTTGCATGAAGCCATCCCCCCATCCCCCACACCTCTCTGCTCCTGTTCTCTGCCCATCCTATCTCTCAGACATTTTCCTGTGGGTCCTGAGAAGACAGTGTGACCTCAATTCACAGCACCAGCCTGCCTGCCTCCAGTGTGTCATTTGCTCTCACCTTAGGGCTGAATTCTATGCTCATTAACCTCCACAAGTTGTCATTTTCACAAAACACACCAGAGCTGCTCTCTTAAGGAATTATTCTGAAGGGCATCCTCTTGACATCAAAGGGAGACACTCAGAACTTCCCTATGGGAATCAGCAATCCCTGAACAGGAGTTCAAAGCTCAGTTCAGGCTTATTTCACCAAATGAAGGAAACAAAGTCATGGCGAGACAGTGCCAAGCTTCTAAGAATGATTATTCACTCATTATTTAAAAGCTGTGTTGTGAAGGACTATGGGACCCCCATGCTTCTTATGAAATGGAGAGCCATGAATCATCCTGGAAGTCTGTTTTTTTTCCATGAAAATGATTTGAAGAAACTCATTGTTGTTATGATTATAAGTTCCTGGAGCTACTGAGTTTCTCCTGCCTCCCTTGGAGCCGGCAGAGGCTTGGTGACCTCACCCAACAACCCTGGAAGCCAGTGGCCAGACCAAGTCTACAGTTGCTAAATTCCTGGTAGCTACCTAATGATCCATGTCACCTCCTCATCTTACAACAGCCCACACACAGAATTTATTTTTCTTTTCCTTTTTAATTTCTTAGGACTTTTAACAAAACTAAAAAAAAAAAACTAAACATATATCACTACAAAAAACTGATCTCCCAACCTAAAAGGTACCTGGAACGAGTTCATGTTCTCTAAAACTGAAGAATGAACTTTAGTAATAAGCAGAAGTTATGAGCAGAATATATTTATTGAGGAAAAGAAAGCTTCTTTCTGAGAGAGGGACAGGAGGGGGGCCTGAGTGGGTAGTCCCCGGGAAGCTGTCTCTTCAAGGGACCTTTATAGAGGAAAACCATGGGGTGAGGTGGGTCTAAGGTGGTGGAAAAGACACAGGAACTTGCTTAGTTGGGCATGACGTGGGACAAAATTATGGTCAACCAATGAGATTACAAGCACCATTGCTCAGATAAAATTGATTAAATCAGTACCAAATGGGAAAGCAAATCATGTAGCAAGTGGGTATGAATAGGGACAGGGTCTCTTCCTGCTGGGGGTTGGCCTAGTGACTCATTTGGGATCTTTCAAGGTGGTTGACACCTATTTAGAATATCAATCCCTGATGCCCCTCCCTAGGGAAGTATGTAACTGTGTTTCCTGTTTTGTCTTGGTCTTGACATGTGGCCCATAAAGGAATGTCTGAAGTTGTAAAGTCACCTTGTCTTCCATCTTGTCTCCTTGAGGGCTTGGCCCTGACTTACTACCTAGAACATTTCTAACTTGGCTGCCTGCAACATATATGTATGTATGTATGTATGTATGTATGTATGTATGTATGTATATGTGTATATATATATTTGTATTACAAAAAGTTAGGATAGATATACAGATAATTTCTCTTAATTCAATGAGAAGGAAGATTTGTACTAGGATTTTGAACAGGATACCATGTCTGCATCTTATACTCTGAATAACTACTATGAAGACAACAATATGCAATGTATTAATTATTGTAACTGTCCTACTAACCTGTTTTGAAACTGTCTCACTGCTATTTGTTTCTCAATAAAATTAATAAAAACAATTTCTTAGAACTTTTGTTAAAAGAAATTTTGCATATTTATATCTAGGAATCTGAACAACTAATTTGAAGATAACATTATGGGGCCAGCCAAATAGCTCAGCAGATTAAAGTGCCTTCAAGCAGGCACAGGGACCAGGGGTTCAATCCCCAGGCCGGTTGTGCCGCCCCTGCCCTGGGGCATACTGAGACAGTAATCTCAGCTGTTGGGAGGTTGTAAATAGATGGATCACTATGAGTCCAATCTAGTAGTGAGACCCTGAAGACCCTGTAGACCTTCTCTAAAAAAAAAAAAAAAAAAAAAAAAAAAAAAAAAAAAAAAAAAAAAAAAAAAAAAAAAAAAAAAAAAAAAAAAAAAAAAAAAAAAAAAAAAAAAAAAAAAAAAAAAAAAAAAAAAAAAAAAAAAAAAAATGAAGACGACATTATGCAATACAACCATTGCTGAATTCCTATTATTTTGTTTCATGAAATTCTGTATGGGTTCTAATGTGCTTATTTTTTTTATTCTATTTTGTATTCTCTTTACAAAATAATAACAAAAAGTCTCACACACAAACTGGTGCTCCTGGGGGAGGGGGAGGTCACTCAGCTTCAAAAAGCCCTGTTGATTCTAATTCCGAGCTTAAAGCACTGCCCATGTCACCTCTGGGACAAGCTCCTCTGAGTCACAAATGGAAAGTGGTTTTTGCCTCAGGAAGTTATTGTTTGCCTACTTCCAAAGAAAGAGGATATGACTACAAGCAAACAACCAGACTATCTCTCTGTCTCTGTCTCTGTCTCTGTCTCTCTGTCTCTCTCTCTCTCTCTGTTTCTCTCTCTGTCACACACACACACACACACACACACACACACACCAGACACAGACATGGAGAGAACTGCATTCAAAATATTGCTATTTATCTCGAAACTGGGCAAAAATAGGGGAAAAATATCAGAGCTCAGCAACCCATTTAAGAACTCTGCCACTGGACTTCTTCACTCAGGTCTTCCTAATCTTCATTTTATTTTCACACTAAGAAACTTGGGGATTTTAAAGTGACTCACTGATGCAATGTGCACACAGTCTCCGTCCTTTCAGCTCAAGCTCAGTGAGTTAAAATTCCAGCCCCGCTGTGGGCTGCCAGTCCTGAGCAGGCTCCTTTCTCTTAGGCTCCCTTTCATGGAGCCCGCTGGATAGGAGGAAAGAATGCTTCACAGAGAAAGCATTGAGTATGGCCCTCGGTGAGGAGATATTACACTGAGGCCTGAGGAAAGAGAGGATTGACCCAAGACAGTGGTGGGGCTGAATGGAAGTGTGAGGGGAACATGGCAGATAAATGGTCCGTGAGTGACACCAGCACAAAGAAGTGGCCTCGTAATGGACCCCCTGGGCCTGAAGGGCTGAGCCTGACTTCCTGGCCCAGTTAAGGAGAGAAGCTTTTTCACTGGAATCCAGGTTCAAGAAGGGAACAAAACTTCCATAGCAGAACAAACTCAAATTTCTGCTTGAAGGAGAAACATAAATATGCAAAAGTCAATAAGGTTTGGGGAACAACATCAATCTTGCTGAACCAAATGCTTTCTTTTAAGTTTACTTGTTTGGGGATTTTTGTTGTGCTTGTTGTTGTTGGTCTGTTTTATAGTTTCATGGACAAAGCTTCAAAATGCAATCCAGATGTTTTTCTTCCCAACCCTGAGGGTCTGAAGCTGACCTTTTTCTCTACCCAAGTGCAGAAAAGACAATGGCATTGATTAACTGCAGACCCTAGAAGGCTTCACTGTTAGTTGCATGAAGTGCTGTAGGACATGCTGACTGTTAAAGAAAGAGATAATACCTAGCAAGGCACTAGAGAGGCAGAGACCTCAGAAGGAGGAAGAAAGGTAAAAACAGGGGAAGATGGAAAGAGCGATGTTTAAGGGTGTGTATGAGCATCTCTCAGGAGGCCCAGCGGAGAGTGTTTTCTCTTTGATCAGTCAATGGGGGTGACATGCTTGATATAGAAGAATAGATCAGGACCCTTACCATTACATCCTTTCCAGGGTCAGCTGCCTTTAGATTTATTGCCAATGGTCTTGTGCAGAGAATGACTCTAGCTACCAGAAGGTTCTGTGTGTATTTGTCTGCAGTGAAAGCCAAGGTGATGTAGAGAAGGGACTTTCCATTGGCACGTTCAGAGGACACCTTTATCATGAGCTGTCCTATGACTGAAGAGTCACCAACAGACACTACTGAGGTTAGCAAGAAACAAAGTTCCATCCACATGCCCAGAGACAAAGGCAGAGAGCTTACCATACACTCTGCACCTTGTGTAAGGAGCTTTCTGACTGCCACTCAGTGGGCCAGACACTGTCGACTCAGCTAGTGGCTGTAGAGATGGGGAGAAGGGAATGGGCTGCCGTGTGTATAGGAGTCAAATAAGCAGGATTTGGTGGCTGCTTTCAAGTGTGTGTGTGGGGGGGACCTGCAGTATGAGCCTTGTGGCAACCTGTGGGTGGCGCCAGAGTTCTCAGCGTGACCGTTGGGTTGGTGGGGAGTGCTGCTTCCTGAAATGAGAATTGCTGTAGAAGAATGAGTTTCTGAGAAGAAGCCAGGGTCAGTTTTCAAAACGTGGAGCACGTTGTTCACAAAAGGGTGTGGGGAGTGACTGAGCTGGAGATCCATCACACATGTAGGGCTAAGGCAAGGCCATCTTGAGAACATGCAGTGCCTGAGTCGGGACAGAGGAACAAGCTGTTAGGCGGCTCCTTTCTCCCAGCGGGGGAGGGGTTTCACATATTATCAACTCCTTGCTGATTGTATAAAGAAACACACCACAGTCTTCGGGTGGTTCCTTTTGTCCATTCCAGAGAGAGGGCTCCACCTGACCTCAGCTTTCTGCATTCTGACTGTGCCTCCATTTCTTCATCCTCCACTGTCCTTTCCTTGGGAATTTCAAGAATTCATTGGATGCAGCAAGGGAGGCCACAAAATTTAGAGAGGACAGGTCAATGTAGGGATCAAAACTTGTTGGAGGAGTCTGAAGTTGACATAAATGAAAGCTCTTAGCATGTAGATTGATGCATAAGGACAGCATAAGTGGTGAAAAGAAGCCTAGCAAAAGGTACATTGGGAGTAACACAACCTCTGAAGATTGAATAAAGTAGAATAAGTCAGTAAGCCAGAGTGTGTGGATGTGACTGGCCAGGTATGAACTGAAAGTGAGAAGCAGGGTTGCATCTCTTTGGAGCTTGTTCTCTTCATTTGCTTTTGAAGGCTGAGAACTTTTCTGTCTGCTTGAAGGATGGTAAGACAGGGTTACCAGAGTGAGAGGGGCAAGAGAGAACGGAAGGAGGAGAGAAGTGGTGTGAGGAGAGCAGGAATAGTGGCAAAAGGAGCATGCTGCACGGGACCTAGAGTCTCTCAGAGAGGTAAGTGGGCCCCTCATGGATGCAGAGGGGAGAAAGGGATGTGGGCAGTGATGATTCTCGGTCATATTTGAAGAAAGGTCATACACTAAGATGGCGGGTTGTAGACAGAAATTCACAGGTTAAGAAAGGACAAAAGAACAAGACGTGGTGTTTTTGGAGAACAGAACATGATAAGTGTGACATCACGACATTGGTGTGTGGTATTGGGGTTACTGACTGTCAGCTCACTGGGACGCTCATCTGTACACCTAGGTTCAATTTTTCCAGGAGTTCTCATTATCAGGAGATGAGATTTCAGGCAGGTGGGATGGCACGTGCTTGTAACTTTAATACTTGGGAGGCTGAGGCAGGAGGATCACAAGTTTGAGGCCAACCTGAGGTACATAGTGAGCTGAAGGTCAATCTGAGCTACATGGCAGGAACCTCTCTAAAATATGGGTTTCTTGAAAATGTCATATAGTGATATATGTGTACCTATGTTTATAGCAGCACAATTTGTGATAGCCAAATCTTGGAAACAACCAAGATGCCCATCACCTGAGGAATGGATGAAAAAGATGTGGTATTTTTATACAATGG
This sequence comes from Ctenomys sociabilis, assembly GCA_004027165.1. Taxonomy (NCBI): domain Eukaryota; kingdom Metazoa; phylum Chordata; class Mammalia; order Rodentia; family Ctenomyidae; genus Ctenomys; species Ctenomys sociabilis. The sequence goes on along the minus strand of PVKA01012109.1, from coordinate 38,318 downwards.
AGTATTACTCAACTATAAAGAATGATAAAAATGAAGCATTTATATTTAAGTGGATGCCACTTGAAGATATGCTCATAAGTGAAATAAACCAGACCCACATGTGAAAATATCATATAGTCTCCCTAGTATAAGAACTCAAAAGAAGAAACACAAATAGAAAGGTATAAAACAATTAAAAGGAAAACGAGAAGTTGAGGTTTAGACAATGAAGAGAGGACAAGGAGAAAAGCTAGGAAACATGACGGGGCAAAGCCATACATTTATGTGCATAAGATGGATAAGACAATGATCCTGAAAAACATCAGCAGATTTTTTAAACTAGCGGTTAATTGGTAGGATTCTCACCCTGACTAACTATACATGCTGATACCTGTGAACCAAGCAACTGCACTGAAGATAGCAATGTGTAATAGTAGGGTCATGCTTAGAATGCTTGTCATTCTGGTCTTCTAAACATGTGCTGCTTGTCATGACATATCAATTGTTTCCATACTGTCTCTCAAGTAAATGTTTGTTTAAAAAAAATTAAAAAAGAGACAAGAAAAAAAAGTTACAGGACTGTCCTGCTACAGTGCTGTATATGGTTAGATTTCTAAATTTCTGTGTAAAAATATGTTTATTCATACTTTTAAAAATATTTTTAAATTTGTTTCTTCATATTCTGTAGGGACTTAAAGTTTAATGTATCAATACTTGATGGAAAATTCTTGTTCCATGTTATGCCTAAGATGTTTGATATTCAGACAGATAGTGAGGTTCAACTCAACTGCATATGTTGTAGGGTTATAATAAGCTTCTCTTCTGGAGGGTTAACAACCTAAGTTTGCAGACCAAAAATTAGAGAATAAGAAGAGCTGCAAGGACAGCTGACATTTTGGCCCTAGCCTTTCAAGGTCAGCGAAGCCTCAGGACATAAGAGAACCTGTACTGTAACATCATGGAACTCAGTTGTGCCCCAAATTTTCTGATCAAGGAGATTATAGAGCCATACAAGAATGTGATCGATGATATAGAGTGTTCCTAAGGAGAATCACATGGAGAGAAAACATGCTTTCAGGCTTTCACAGAAAGCAAATTGGTCAATCAATGGCCATGACTCATCCACATGGCTGACACTGACAAAAACCTACGAAGGGTAAATCTTGAGGGGATTTGACTGACATTATCAGATACAAAAGTTAATTTCTTGTTATATAGGTCTTGTTTTATCTTGGTCTTAATCATCCAGTAGAAAAGAATAAAAACATGGTACAAAAACTAAAGCCATATTAATAGGTTGAGCTGTAAAAGGCTCAAGTCTACAACTTCTGACATTGCCAGTCCTATGGATAATCCACTACTATGATGGATACGGGCCTGTATTAGAGTATTTTGCTGAATTCACACACCTACAATATTTAAATGACAATAGAATATCTTTGTCTGACAAAACTAAACCAAAAAAGGGTATACAAATGCATGGTCATTTTGTATTTGTATATTCAAAATAGGTAGGATAGATATACAGCTACATTCTCTTAATTCAATGAATAAAAATATTTGTTCTAATAGTGTTTGTTGGCAGGGTATCATGTCTGCATCTTGTAGAATGAACAACCACCAAGACGACGATACGCAATGTATTATTGAAACTGTCCTACTAGTAGGTTTTGAAATTGTCTCATTGCTATTTGTTTCTCAACAAAATTAGTAAAAATAAAATAAAACATGGGTTTCTCTGGATGACAAAAGAGGTTACCGCGCAGCAGCAGCTTAATGCTGCCATTTTATGGGTGTTTATGTACGTTCGTTGGGGACTTTGTTCTAGACCCCTCCAACTGTCACTCTTTCAGATCAGATTTATACAAGGATAGGGTTCCTGGTACACGGCTATTGGTCCACTCCATCTCCATGCAAAGTCCTAGGCTTTCTTCTTGAACTGGTGACTCTGGAGCTTCTTTTTACTTCAGGGCTCATACTTATACCCAAGGACACCTACTGGTAATTGATTTTGTGCCAACCTCCCAAAGCCCGGGAGGATGTTATCACGGTGCCATTGAATGGGTGCGATGCTCTTTCCTTTAAAGCAGCCATTTCCTTGCTCTTCTTGTTATCACTAAGCTATAGTCTGCTTGTCAGAAATATGTGTCTCAGTTACTCTTCTTGTTGTGGGACAAAAGACCCAGCACCTAAAATGAAGGAAGGAAAGATTTATTTAGCTCACAGTCCATGGAGGTCTCAGTCCGTTCTCGGCTGGCTCCAAGGCAGAGTAGCACTGGGCAGAGGGTAGCAGTTCTGGCAGCACCAAAGAGCAGAGAGCAAAAGGAGGAGTAGCAGCAACAATGGCTACAGAGAAGAACTCTGTCAGCTTTCAGTTGTATTCAGGCTATCTGCCCCGGGCTGAGTGTAGCACTCACACCCATAATCCCAGCAGCACATAATCTTAGTGGATCATGAGTTCATCACAAACTCTGACTGCATGAGGCTTTGGGGGGGGGGAGAACTAGGCACAAGCCATAACAATATGTATCAAGTTCTCAGAGCAGCATCCTAGAAGTGTGCCCTGCCAGACCCACAGTGAAGGAGGTGACAACCTGCCTTGCCATCTATGGTAGGGACAAACTGCCTCTCACACAACTTCTTCCTTTCAGTTCTTCCTTGGAAGGCCCATGGGACTTTGGGAGCCTGCTACCAGTTCTTGAGGAGTCCTAGAGTAATCTGTCTTGCAGTCTTCTAGCCTCTTGTTATAACCTGACACCTCCCTGCTAACACCTACACCAGCAGTCGCTATACAGCAACAGACCTTGAAATCTAATGCACATAAAGAAGACACTGAAGGCTGGCAGAAAGCTAGGTGGAAAAAGGGAGGAATGGCCAAAGACTGAGCAGTCAGAGCATGGCCCTACTCAAAATCAAAAGGCAATCAGAAGAGATGGCTGTTCAGGGCCCAGTGTCAGAGAGGTGGAGTGTCTATTGCTGAAAAGAACTGGATTTGACCTTGGGATCCAGTGGCTGAGTGAAGCTACTGAATGAAGCACTGTTGTTGTGGATGAAAGCCAGTGTGTTGGGTGGCTCTTCTGAGATGGTATTGGACAAAGAATGAACTGCAGCAGACCCTCAGAAGCAAAGAGGGGTGACAGGGAGGTCAGGGAGTGATGCAACAAAAGAAAGGAAGAGCGCCTAAGACAGATGACTTTCGTCTCAGAGCAACCAGGAACTGGACAAGAGGAGCTGGGTAAGCAAACAGTGGAAGTAGGCGTTACAGGCAAGGGCCATTTCTGTCTCCCCAGTCTGGGTGATACCTACGTCTGGAAGTGATCATCAGTTTGAGGCAGCCATGTTGGAAGCTGAATCCTCAGCAGACAGCCTTGCTTCACTTAAAGGCCAAAAGTGAGAAGAAAACTATGGGGGAGAGTTTAGGGTCGGAAGGAAGTTGACCCCTCAGCTTGCTGGCTCAGGCAGGAGTACTTGGGACGGAAAAGTGACAGAAGGATCAGCAGGGAAGACATAGAGCCCTACAAGGCTCATTGTGCCCAGGAGTTGATGCCCAGTGTCAAAGCATGGTGCTCAGTCTCCTCATGGTCAGGGGAACTAGCTGCTCCCTGGGTCATGTAGGAGCAGACTCCTACTGCAGTTGATTTCACAGATGTTTCAATTGCCAACCTGAAGACAGTTTACAGGGCTCCATGTGGTCATCTACCTATCTTCTGTTCAACTCAAACCTCACCAGCCACCCTCTATCCCTAAAGCCCATTAGGTTCTGTTTCAGGGCTTTGCACATAGTGTTTTTCTGGCTGAAGTCTACACTCCTCATTTATTAGCCACTATGTGGCTTTTCTAAAATCTTCGCTCAAATTCCTTTTACTCTGAGTTCACTCACTTGAGCTCCTCGATGGAGTGAAATCCTCTGTTTCTATGTAATCATCCAGTCATTCTCTAGCACGTGTCACAGTGACAGCTACCTATTGTTCATGGCATGGATTAGCAGATCCATCCTTCCTGAGAGACTGGCTTCTACATAAGCAGAAATCAAGTGCACTTTTTGGGCAAATTGCATTCCCTAACGCACATCACAGTGTCTGGCCTTTAGTTTGGTTCTGGTGAATACTTGCCCCAGGGTTAACAGAGAGGTGCTCTCTGGGCTTGAGGGCTGGTGTCTGGCAGGCTGAGGCACCGGACAGGCTCAGCTGCTAAGTGGCATCATTTCAGGCTCCCAGTGCTAGGAGTGAGGAAGCCGGCAGGGATGGGGCCTGGGAATCACAAACTCCAGCGTCTCTTGGTCTATATTTTTTTTATAAAACGGTCTGTCTGAGACTATTTTAGTAGTTGACTTTTGTGGTTTGGCTGTGGTTCAGTAATTTGTCCTGAAAGACAGGCTCCCTGGACTGCTTCCCTGTGAAGAAGCCATCCATCCCTCTTGGATAAGAGCACATTGTCCATGCACAAGGGGCCTCAGAGCTCTGCTTCTTGGGGGAAAGCCTGGGAGATTGGACAGCTGCAGACTCTGCCTCCAGGGGAGCCAAAGGTCAAAAGGTCAAGGGTCTTGCAGAAGGATACCTCAGCCAGTGAAATCTAGCTGAAGAATCCCCCCTCACCCCCACCCTCTACGTAGACCTCAAACCCAGCTTCTTGTTTTAAGATGTTGGTAGGCACTGCTCTTTCAGAAGTTTTGCTGTAGTATGAGTCATGACATAAACAGGTATGGACTTCCCTAGGGACCTGAAGAAAAGCCTTCTTAGCTTTTGACCAGCAGACTTTGTGCTATTTTCCCTCTGTGCTTTTCTGTCTCCAAAGGACAGATTTTGTCTTAGAGAAACAAAAATGCTAGTACTTAGTTCCTATATGCAGAATATGTTTGCTCTGAGCAGTACCCATGTCATTTCCAGGCTTCTGTATTAACTTTGTACACATAGATGACACCAGCAAGTGCCACGCATCTTCCTTCCCCTACTAAGACACTTTCAGCTCTTCAGTTCAAACGACTGGATTCAGAGGTGGCACAAAACAATTGTGAGGAATGAGTTTGTTCATTGGAAAAAAAGCAAGCCACTGCTGGTGTGAATTATTACCTGGCCAGCAGGCCCTCTGTTGAGGGAAGAGCAGCTCTGAAGAGCAAATATGGCACAAACACAGACAGATGTTGCCTCCAGGAATAGCTGCTTTCTCTGTAAGAGCTGGGATTCTGGCAGGAACAGCAACTGTGGTCTCCAGGAAGCCGCTGTCACAGATTCTGACATCAATACAGCCCTCCAGTTGGCAATCTGAGGCATTCTCTGTGCAAAGGCTGTGGGTCAGATTGATTGATTATGAACGATGAGGGAGAGGATGTAAAAATACATGGAGCTACCATTAAGCAGGAGTCTCCATTTACTCAAAGAGATGCTTCATTCATTCATTTCTTGTTCGATAGTAATTCACCAGTCAAGGTCGTGACCTTAAAGTCAGGCAGAACCTCTTCCCAGACACTTCAGAGTTACTCGTATTGTCCATTTGAGGACAAAATTAGCAACTGTTCTCCTTTATTCTGAGACCAGCCACGATTAATGAGACAAAAGAGCGATGATGAGAAAAAAGAGGAAATCTTGGAGGGCTGCTTTACTTCTCAGACCTCAGTTTTCTTATCTATAAAGTACAGTGGTAACAGCATTACATGTTACATGTAATCTGCTATGTTTTACAGCCGTAAATGAATTCAAGGTTTTCGAAAATGTCTGATTAGTCACTGTTCCCATGTCAACTATTTTGTGATAATTCAATTCTATGACTTAGTGACTTAAAAACCACCACTGTATTCTCTCTCATACTTTTGCCCATCAAGAGCTCCAACAAGATGTAGTGGGACACGTCTCCCAGACCTTGTAGTGTCTAAGCTTGCTCAGCCATATTTCAGTGGCAGATGGGCTGGCTGGGAACCCCCAAGGTAGAGATCCTGTGTCTCATCTCTTGGGAAGCTGCCTGGAGGCTGAGGGCCGGCCACTGAACGGTCATTGGAGGGAGGATTGGGCGGTGGCCTTCCACGTGTGGGCATCAAAAGGTAACCGGACCGACCGCTTGTGTGAACACTCAGAGCTTCCAGAGTATCCGAGATGCCCAGGTAAGAGATACAAGGCTTCTTTTAAACAAGTCTCAAAATGTCACTTGTGTTATGATCATCAGTTTACTAAGCCAACCCAGGTTCCAGGCCAGGGGAGAAATGGCCTCACCCTCTCCGTGGAGGAATGGTGTGAGCAGGGAGAGGCCAACTGCCACATGCCACAGCATGAGGCCTGACAAATGAAAATGCTCCACCCCTTCTATAATCTCTGCTTTCTGATTCTGTTCCTTTCAGTTGAGTCATGAGGAAATTAAGTAAAATAACCAAATACTAAGAGTGATTTTTGAGCATGGCTGGTAGCTACTACGAAAATACTTTAATAAGCTTCAAATTGAGTGAGACAGATAAGGGAAAATTAAGCAAATACCCAAAGCATGAGCAACACCGGGTCTTTTAGGTGTTGCATGGTTCCGCTCACAGCCCCTTCAGTCCATGTTGAAGCCCCCGGTGAAAGGCATTTCTCTGCCTTGGCCTCTGCTGTTCCACCTCTCATGGGATTCATCAGATGCCAGAGGGCGTGCCTTTTCTAAGATTCCAAGAAACTTAAGATTTGGTTCCTCTATGCTTCTTCCAGCCCTCATGAAGAGGTTTTCAATCAGTTTGGTGACTGTACATAATCTCCTTCTAAAGGTGTTTTAGAAGAAGCTGGAAGTAGAATAAAAAGTAGCTTTTTCCCAGCTCAGTGTAGTAGAAGAAGGTGACTTCATTATCTGTGATAGCTGATGTTCAACAGCTCATCAATGCTCTCTAATGGGCAAGAAACTTGAAAACGTCCTTTGGGGGTTTGGTTTCTGGACTGGGTCATGGTAGCTTATGGAATACACACTTGGTGGCAGGAGATGGAAGAAACTGTGCTGCACTGTGTAAGTTTTCCCGAGGAATGTGCCTTTACCTGCAATCTCTCTGTCTCACATGCGCACTACTGCTGGTCCAGGCTCTCCCTTGGCAGAGTACAGTGGTAACAGCATTACATGTTACATGTAACCTGCTATGTTTTAGTGTGTCTATTTGGCACAACACAGAAGCCACCAGAGCAGTTAGTGGTTGAAGAAGGTTAATGATTACCCTTATGGCAAATGTTAATTAGTATAAAAATAGAGCAAAGCTGGTCAAAAGGAGGCCCTCTTCTTTACATCCTACTGGGAAATTGATTTCAAGATCATAAAAAATATGAATTTCAGACCCTGAAATGATGAAGACTCCTTTCTGCCTTTATCAGAAATGGAAATACCACTTGAGTGTCTACTTTTCTGATTCTAGCTGTAATCTTTTATTCCTCCTTCAGTCTAACAGAAGAGGTTTTTTTTTGTTTTTAAGGCTATCAGACTCCTGTTGTATAAAATAGTCTTCTTATTATATACTAACTAGTGTGTTTTATTACTGTCTGTTCACTCCCTCAGTTCAGACCCTGGCTAAATTACTCACTCGCTGCCTGTCTCTGGGCAAGTTATCTAGTATCTCTGTTCCTTAATTTATATATAAATATGCCTTGAAAATTTAATGTGCTATCATTATGTTAAAATAATGTCTGATACATAGTACGTGATAAATGGCTACAATTTGAAATTAAATTTTCTTACTTAATTCTCAAATCAAGCCAAATATATTTAAGGAAATAGAAGTACATTAGCAACTGTGGGTCTGCATTCTGAAGTCAGACTACATGGAACTAACTTCTCTTTACTAACTCTTCACAAATTGGAGTAAAAATATGGTGAATGTTTAAATATTAAAATTTTACACTACTGTACACACTGCCATTAATCCCCCTCAAAATACTCCTCTGTACTTTAAGCTCACCTATCCCATCATTCTTGGTTTTTCAAAGCAAGAGGCACTATCATGAGGAGGGTTTATGGAAATGTATCTTTTACTGTAACATGCTGTTCGACATTCACCATATTTGTTAATCATGCCTTGTATTTTTTTTTTAATTTTATGCATTGGATACAGGGTCTCACTATGGAGCTTAGACTCATGCTGATCCTCCTGGTTCAGCCTCCCCACTGCTGGCACAGGGCCAGCATGGCATGCGGATGTGGTACCAGGGGCTGAACCCAAGTGCTTGCACTTGCCTAGGAGGGCACTTGATGAATTAACAAACCTATCTCCTTAGTTATCTTATCTGCAAATGGGAATAAGAGCAATACCTGCTTCCCAAGTTCAATGTAACATTATATAAAAGGCACTTAGAGGAATTCTTGATGCCCCAACCATTTGCTGCTACTGAGCAGCAAAGGGCAGGTTGGGCTTGTACACGGACACCTTGTGCCTGGCCCTCCTCAGACATAGCTTTAGGTTGTAAATTCCCGAATTGCCAGATGCATCTCATTTTACATGTGAGTGCTTCTGCTTCCTTATTCAAAATCTCATGCAAAGCAACAGTGCAAATAACCTGTGTGCAGGATGGAGATATATATGTGTGTGTGTGTGTGTGTGTGTGTGTGTGTGTGTGTGTGTGTGTGTATATATAATTTTTATCTTAATGTGTGCGAAGTGAGAAATAAGACAAATTTATTTACAGAAATAACCAGGGGTTGTGGATTTAGAGGAGATACTGGAAAAATATGTGAAATCAAGAAGAGGAAACCACAGAGAGTTTAAATTGTTGGGAGCTTAAAGACGGTAAGCTAAAATGTAACAAGTGCAGAGTCTAACCCAGTAGAACAGTAGTTGGCTCACCTTGGAAATAGGCAGAGGCCACACCCAGTGTCCCACAGTGGCTCGCCTCCTCCCTCTAGAGTTATACTTGTGTGTTCTCTGCTGAAAATGTTCCAGTGAATTCCCAGCCTAAAAAATCTTGCATCTTACACAGTCGGATTCCCAATTGCCTCCAAGCCGAATCGCTTGCTGTATCACTATCTCCCTCTGCTCCAGCCACACGGTTCATTGTTCTCTCTCTCCCTCCACCCCTTCTCTGTTTTTCTGTCTCTCTCTCCCTAGCTGTCTCTCCCTCCATCTCTCCCTCTCTGTCTCTATCTGTCTGTCTGTCTGCCTGTCTGTCTGTCTGTCTCTCTCTCTCTGTTTGGCTGTCTCTGTCTGTTTCTGTCTCTCTCTGTCTCTGTCTCTCTCTCTGCCTCTCTGCCTCTGCCTCTCTGTCTCTGTCTCTCTCTCTGCCTCTCTGCCTCTGCCTCTCTGTCTCTGTCTCTCTGTCTGTCTCTCTCTGTCTGTCTCTGTCTCTTTCTCTCTCTCTGGCTGTCTCTCTCTCTCTCTGTCTCTGTCTCTCTCTCTCTCTCTCTGTCTCTGTCTCTCTCTCTCTCTCTGGCTGTCTCTCTGTCTCCTCCACATCCACTCCTTCCTTTTCCTCCTCTGTCTTGTGCTTGGCAACTGTTTTTACTTCTGTGAGACAATGTCCTTAGATTCAGCATCTTCCTGCTGAGTGCTGAGAGGATGGGCTTGTGCCACCTTAGACAGCATTCTTCACGCTGCTCTTTGAATCTTCCTTGCACATTTTTGGGTCATTGACACTCTTTGCCTGAAACCCTTTCCAAGCATTTCTTTTTTTCTTCCTGATTTATTCGGTGTTTTCTCAAAGGTCACATACTCAGAACAAGTTCCCCAACCACAATGTGTAAGATAGATCACACCCCTGTATCATGCTTTATCCTTTACAAAAAAATTGCATTATGTATTTATTTGTTCAATTCCCTTTTTGGTGTTTGTTTTTTTCCTCCCCCAAAATATACAATCTTTGATGACAGGTGCATTTTTCTGTGCTATTCCCTGTAGTACCCATAGAGCTTAAAACATTGCTTGGCATAGTGAATGCTTGATCAATATTTGTGGAAAGAATGAATGAGTAAGTGAGTTAATAAAAAACCCACATGCAAACAAAGAGATTAATAAAAAGAGGAGCAATAAATGCTCTACTTATTCTGCCTTAGGAGAAGTCTGGGAAGGGTAAGGAGCTGCCCAGAATAATGTCCCAGTGAAGGGCTGGACTTGGGGTGGGAATTGTACAGACTACATTAAACCTGCAAGCTCATAACCACTTTATATACTAGAAATTCATTATGTCCTCTCCTTGTACAGTTATGGTCAGCAGCAATAAACTGAGAGTGCTGGCATATCCACAGTGACTCACTCACTTGCAGCATTTCTGCATCAAAGTACATCCCAGGGGTCCCTGTGCTAGTTCTCTGTGTGGGATCTGGTGAGGGTAGGAAAACCGAGGAACTTGCTACCTTGGGAACTCGGTCTGTTCTTTGCTGTCACCAAGGAGAGATGATTCTACTCCGGAAGCTGGGACAAGGAGGAGAGAGGGTGGGAGGGAGAATCCACCCTGAATAGGAGGATTAGCTCAGTCCTGGAGAAATACCCTGACCAAACCCAGGGTGTTCTAAGAATATGTGATTAAGTTTACTGCTCCAAATGCTGCACTCTCTCCCAGGAACAAATGATTATACATCCGTGCCCTTCACCATGTGACTTAATTGTAGGGAGCGAATATACTTGCTTTGGCCAGTGCAATGCTGTCCGTGTGTCATGAAGAGAGCTTTCAGTGTGGTTGTGTGCTGTGGCTCGGCCTCTTGAGCCCCTTGCAGGGAGAAGAGCTATGTCTTGGAAGTCACTTGTCCCAGAATGGCAGGTTCATGAGGTGCAGTCGAAGTAGTCACCCCAGCTGATCTGTGTGTGCTTGTGGGTGAAAATAGAGAATATATGTCATTGTGAACAGTGGAGATTTGCCTTAAAATTCTGACCAGGAGTTTTTGGGCATTTACAGCAATATTGTGAATGATAACTGTGCCCTATTTAATAAGCAAAGTTGATATGGCTTAGTTATATTACCCGTCCCTTTTGATTAGATCCTACATTAATCTAAGAGAATCAGATTTTTCATTATTTTATGCCTACAGTTTAAGCTGTTCTCCTTGAATTATTCCAGAAAGCTGGTCTGTTTTAGTAATTCTGCCCAATGCACCAGAAATTTAGATATTTCATCAACACAAAAATTCTATTTCTTTTGCACCCTCTGTCCTATTCTTTTGCATAGTGCAGGTACCCAATAAACTGAACTGATTATTAGCTAATAATACTGCCTAGCAAGGAAGCCATTAACTATATGTGTGTATTTAAATTTAACTTAGAAAAACATAAATTAAAATTTATTTCAGGGATTACCAAATAGCTCAGCAGATTAAAGTGCCTGCAAGCAGGAGTAGGGGCCAGGAGTTTGATCCCCGGCCTGCTGTGCTGGCCCTGCCCCTATAGTGGCTGAGACAGCATTTGAGACTGGGCATGGTGGCATGCACCTGTAGTCCCAGCTCTTGGGAGGCTGTAAATGGGAAGATTACTATGAATCCAATCTAGTAGTGAGACACTGAACAACCTTTAGACCCTTCCCTAAAATTAAAAAAAAAAATTATCTCAAGTTATCAATAAATATATATGGCTGTGGATACCAAATCAGAGAGCAGTTATAGACCATTGCCATCATCATGTATGATTAATTCTAGTAGACATCCCATCACATATAATTCAGTGGCTACCTCATGTTCTAGAGATTAGGTATCTCATTATTCCAAAATGTTAGAGTGAAAAATTCTCTGTGGGTGAGATGATAGGATGAAGAGAGGAGAAAAGATATAGAAACAAATATAAGTTCCTTCATCTTCTTTCACTGTTATCTTAGACAAATAATTTTTATAAAATATCATGTGGAATACTAGCCCTTGCTATTTCTTTTGGAAACATCCTAATGCATGCAGTAGTTCTCCAGTCATACTGACCAGGAAGTGAGGATGGTTGTTCCAGAGGGTCTTTCAATAATGCAACACATTTTAGTTCATATCCCAAATGCTGGTGAACATATCAAAAAGCTTTATCAATTCATGACCTCCAACCCCACCAAAATAAGATTCCAAAAGAACAGAAGAGAATCTCAGTTAGAAAATGTGCTCAGTGCTGTAGTTGGTTCTCCTGGCCCCAATTCAGTTATAGCAATGGCAGGCATCTATTTGTCTCCACAGAATTCACCAAAGCACAGGAGCAACGACACAGCAAGAAGGAAATACACAGCATGGGTTCTGATCGTCCATCTACCTGAGACCGAATTCTGAGAAACAAAGGGAAACTCATTATGTGAACCAGCTACAGGTGTATTAGTTCCATTTCAGAGACTTCCAACAGGTTTTCATTTATTTCCACATTTAACATCAGTATCAACCTTAATATAGGAAACACTGGAGTCATTTTTTATAACACTTGGTAAAGAAAATTCTCAGGTGAAACTTCTCAAAGGACTTTGCTGATCCATTTTTCTTACATGAAAGTTTTATGTCTAAAGTTATCTGATCTGCTCACAAAACTGAATGAAAAGTTTCTGGTTGTCTGGCCACTTGGTCACCTTAGGTCACTCATGCCCATTAGTGAATTTCTTAGTACTTAGACTTCTTTTTACTAACAATAGGCCCTGGACTCAGTCTTGTAAAAATCCAAAACTCCTCATCTAACCCCACTGATTCTTCCAACTGCTTTGCCATCAAACCTTGAGATCCAGATTTTTCGGGAACTTCTGGAATTTACATTGCCTCATTGAGACCACTAATCCCGGTCCCCCCTCACTTCAGAACTTTCTCACTTTTATCTTCCTTTCTCAGACAGACTATCGTACAGTCTATCATTATAACCATTACTCACAAACACCTTTAGGTTCCAGGTTTATGAAACCAGGTTTATGAGTTTTCAGCTCCTAGTTCTCTCTACTGCCAAGTAAACAACTTCCCCTGTTCACCCAACACTGGCCAGCATTTATATACCACATTACTACTTGATAATTCCACCTGCATCTCTGTCTTTCCTCAATTCTCCTCCCCCAAGGGCATTGCACTAAACTGCAGTGATGTATTTGCCCCTTCTTTAAGTGCTTGAACTCAGCTTTGCTCCCTCACCCCCTAAAATTACATTTTGAAATTATCACCCTCAGTGTGACTCCATGTGAATGGAGACTTTAGGAAGTCATTAAGCTTCCATGATGCCCTAAGAGTGCTGGCACGGGTGGAGACTGCCACTGAAAAAATGGGCAAGCCAACTAGCAAAATAAACATTGCCCTTCATTCTGAAAAACTAGTTAAATTTCACTTTGCATGTGGGTATGTCAGTCATTCAGGAAGTGTCTGTCTAAAAGTTGGCAAAAAAAAAAAAAAACCAAACACAAAAAACTCAAGAAAACCAATTTTATTAACCCTCATTCTTCTTCAAGACTTTGGCCATCAAGATGAGAGTGACTAAAGAAATTTTCAGGATTTATAGGGACATTCAATTACCAGCTTTCACAACATCTGGATCCAAGACCCCACCCCAACTGTGATCAGAGTCTCCTGAGCTGCATTTACCTAAGTTCCAGGAAAACCAGTTTCAGAGACCACACCACAGTGCAATGGCCTCCCAAGTAAGAACAACCCTCTCGTGCAGGCCGGATTGCCCCAACCCAGGACTAAGGCATGATCAGCCTGCCCCCGCCCCACACAGCATCCACCCTGAAAATTGACCCCCTGTGCTCCGTTGGTGACTCTCCTCGCACCTGTGTCTGCTTCAGTTCCTCACACTCAAGCCTTTTTCCTACTTTTTTTTACTTTCCTTTAATCTTTGTCTGAGCTTTAAGCCACCCCTTTCATTTTCTCTTACTTTCCAATTAAAGCTTTTCCCTGTGAATTATCATGGAAACAATGCACCCATGCTAGCAGGACCCTAGTTCAGTGAGCCTGCGGTCTTGTAAGAAGAGAAAGAGGCATAGAACACTATCTCTCTGCTGTTTTAGAATGAAGTACAAAGGCAGTTAGCCACCCACAACCTAGAGAGAAACCTCACCAGACATCAAGCCTACTGACATCTTGATTGTGGACTTCCAGTCTCCAGAACTGTGAGAAAGTCAGCCTCCCTGGTCAAGTCACATGATCTATGATATTTTGTTATAGAAGACTAAGACAAATGAAAACCTTCATCTTCCCACCAGTAAATCTGCAGGCCTGTCTTTATCCAGACTCTTGATCCTTCTCTTTTCTTGTAATGCAGATAGAGACCAATCTCACAACTGCTTTTATGGCTTCTTGAAGACTTGCTTACTTGATCTATCTAGCTTTGCTCTTATAAATTAATATTTGCCTTTCTACAGAATCAATTTCAACATCCTGAAAACATGTTCTAAACCTTTCTCATCGTAATAAATAAAAGCTATGTTTGCAGGTCCTTCATTCTATTCCTCCAGTTCTCTAATTCCATGTTCCACTTCACCCCCAGGAAGAGTTCTATATATATTGTTTCTGCTTTCACTTTTCATTTACTATTCTGCTACTAAGGTCCACGCTAACCAGAACGTTTATTTGATGTTACAGTTATTGCACTTTATGGCTCGTGTTTAGATGTCCCCTCAATGCCCCAAGCAGTCACATGTGGGACTTTTTCAAAGGTTTCAGAACCTAGAGTATATGACTGATTTATGGTGCAATGTTAAGATTAACGATGCTGTGTTTAAAGGCAAGTGATTACTAAATCAATCCACTGATTGGTTTGGCACTGCCCTAATCCTAATAGCCTGGATACAATATAAAGAACAGAAAGAGGCTTGCCTTGTCCCTTGTTATTTTGCTACTTTATTCCCACTGCAAACTGTTTCTCTTCTGTGATGCCAGCATGCCTTGGAGACAGCTGATTATAGACTGAAACCTCTACCAACTGTGAGCTCAATAAATCTTTCCTACTTTAACCTTGGTGCTAGGCATTCTGTCTCAGCAACATGAGAAAATTCACTAGACACTAATGTTGTCCATCAAAGTATATTAACTTTCTTGCTTCAAACAATAGCAGCTCATAAAGCTACTCATTGGATAGGGCCAGAGAACCCACCAGATAGCTTGAAGCAGGAGATAAAATCTCCTATAGAGTTGTTCATTTCTGTGTATACTTGGAAGACTCAAATATATGAGGATTCATACATCTCTCCTAAGCTCTATGTGGTGTCTTCCTGGGACTCCATGGTATGAAACTTTAAAGTACTTGGATTTTTTTTCTTTTTTGCATGTTGGCCTCCAAAATTCATGAAGCATGCTTTCTAAGAGAAATGCCATTAGATAGGTGCATACAAAATTGCCCCCAAATCAAGAAGAGTAAACTTACCATTGACTATGCTCACTAAGTCTGTGGCCAAAAATTCAAAAGAATAAGAAAGATTATCCATGCTTTTCCATGTCCAGAGCCCCCTCTGGGTAAATTGAGACTGGAGGTTGAAAGCAATGACGCCCACTGTAAGCTAAATTCTACCCTGAGTTTTCTTATGATATGGTAGTTGCCTTCTAAGAGCACTGAATGGAAAGACAAGGAGGCAGGTAGGCAGGAAAGTAGACAGACAGACAGACAGACAGACAGACAGACAGACAGACAGATATATATTAAGACTTCTCTGAGAAGCTTCACCTAGTCATAGAGTTTAAGTATTATCTTTACCCTAGTAACTCCCAAATACCAGTCAACAATTTTAATATAATCTTCATTATCTTCATTGGAATGTCTGATGGGCTATAAAAACTTATTAAATTCAGGTATTTGGGTGTGGTGGCCCATGCTCGTAACTCAGCACTTTGGGAGTTGAGGCAGCAAAACCACGGAGACTTTGACACCAATCTGGGCAGTGAGTTCAGGCCGGCCTGAACTGTATAGTGAGACCCTGTCTCAAGCCATCTCACCCCCCAAAGAAAACCATTTATAAAGTCCACAAGGTAACCTAGGATTTTCCTATCATCTTTTAGTCTTAGAAATTTCATCCAAAAATGAATTGCATTCTTCCTTCAGTGTCATTTTTAAAAAATACCCAAGACTATATTGGGGCGAAAGTGCTCTGTCTTTGAACACTACCAGCTCCCACTTGCAATGATTCTCTGATGGCAAGTGCCCAGAGAAATTGGTCCCTATTTTATTTGTCTCAAAGAAAATGTTATATTATTAAAAGACATTTTCTTATCTAGGGAAGTATGATGAATATGGAGAGTATTGCTCTTTTTTCTCCATTAAACTGACAGTAGTCCTTAAGAGGCACACATCTTATTAACAAGATATATTTCTGTGATTTATTAATGCATTAAAAGTGTTTTTTGGATGTCTATCATGTATGCAAACAGCATTGTTCTGTTGCTGTGAAAACAGATGTAAACAAAGCATAGCAGAATAAGAAAAGGCAGGTAATTTTAAAAAAGTAAAATATGTCCGGTGACAAGTGCTGCAGGACCCTGTGGTGGGGACAACATGGACCCTGTGATATTTTCTCACTGTCGCTCGGGGACTTTACAGTAAGCAAAGCAGTGAGTGATAAGAAGCAGCATTGCAGAAGTCTAAGGACAAGTGCTCCAGCCAGAGGAAGCGGCAAGCTCCAGGGCCCCAGGCTGAAGTCAACTTGGTGTATCAAAGAGCCACCAGGAGGCCAGTGCAGGGCAGGGGTATGAGCAAGGTGAGGGAAAAGAGGAAGCTGGAGGGATGAAAGAAACAACGTGGATGGTTGATTTGTGCAGAATGAGATGGAGCTGACTATTTTGTGGACTCAGTGCTCTTGTTTTCTAACCTTTGGCAAACTGCAAATTAGAAGGAAGATTTTTGTCAGAAACAAAGAAAGCTCTGGGTAGTGAAAATGTATAATGCCAGTCCCCTTGTGAGCCCTTAATCTGTTCAATAAATGCCAGGTGTCTTACTGTCATCCTCAGCAGTCACCCAGTGAAAGGCAGCCCTTAGAGGTTCTAATCCAGTCTGGTTTCATTGGAAAGGTAGTCACTCTGCTCACATCCAAATCCTGCACTTGTCTGCATGACCTGCAGCAAATCACTGGACTGCTCTGGGCATCCCGTATTGTGTCCTCATGTGTCAATGAGAAGATGCATGGGGAATCTTCAGGACAGTGTTTGAAACATGCTAAGGGCGCATAGCTGTTGCTTATTATTATCAGGGAATTTCTAATCTTCTTCCTTTCTTGCAACAGTGCAGATCAGATGAGAAGTATTCCGTAGACACACTTACTATTACAGTCTGACAGGTATTTCTAACCCTCCTCCCCATCTCTGTCTCCCCCCAAATGCCCTGGCCCTGCTTTGTTTATTCTCCAAATCAATGACTAGCACATGACTTACTGTGAATTTATTTCCTTATTGTTGTCTCTTCCAACTGAAGTGCAAGCTCTGAATGGACTCCTCAGGTCTTCTTTAGTTCTTGGTCCATCTCTGTTGTCTAAAGGGTGCTGGAGAAAGGAACACTCATGAGTGACCTTTGTTAAATGAATCAGTAAAGAAGAAACTTCAAGAGGTTCATCTGGTGAGCAGCAGGAGGAGGTAGCACTCTAATCCCGTGCCTTGGCATTGGGGTAAATCTTCTCATCTAGAGCTCATTTGTTTACATCATTATGAACATTCAGGAAGTGGCCATCTTGGAGCCAACTTGGAGAGCCCTAGAAGTTAAACTAATTTGTCTCATTGCAAGAAGCAGCCAGACCTATTTTGACTACAACCTAGGAAAGTCCTTTTGGGCCTCACTCTGCCAGCCTTCCTATTGCTGAGATTAGGTAGCCATGAGGTCCTTAAATTTCTCCCACTAGCAACTGCCAAGCAGTTTTTCCTCTAGTGACTTGGCTTCCCATTGAAGTCCCATATTTCAACTTGCAGTGCCTCCACAGGGCTTTGTCAGGTATTTTGCTTCCTGAAATTATTGTGATTGTGTATGTTAGGCCATTTGCGGCCCTCTCTTACACACCAGAGATTGAACACAGAAAGATCGAACAGGCATATGATTTCCTCTGACCACACTGGCTTAATCAGTATGAACTTCACAAAGAACATCTTTCTCATTTCCCCAGAGTGAAGAGAGAATTGTGGAAACTGTTGCACAAAACAGCAATTTTATTTTCTTTGTCTCCCTGTGTGTTCTTAGGGAAGCACAGCCTGAGGATATTTTTTGGCATTGCATAGCTAGTTTGACTCAAATCTCCACATATTCTTCCTAGGGGCAGGGATTTCCAGTAGCAAGTAGCAAAGAACAAAGCTTAAAAAAAAAACAATTATGATGATAAAAAATTTCACATTGGCAACTTTGTTATTCTGGATAAAATACACAGCTGGTCACTTTTGTTGTTCTTGAACATTTGCAAGTCAAACTGTGAGAGTCATAAATGGAAATTATCAACATCTGCACAATATCTATGAGAAGAAAATTTTACCTTTTAATTATGTACCTCTCCCAAGTATTCCTCTCACACCTTCTCTGAGTATTAAAACTCAACCTAGTGAAATGTTGATCTTCACCAGGTAGATGAGAGACGTTGTGCCCAGGATATCCCAGGAAAAGAACTCTGGGGGACCTTGGACAACAGTGCTGGGGACGACAGGGATGCTCTGCTGCTTTCCTCCAGGCAGGAAGGGCTTGGGGAATGACATCAGCTTTCTTGAACAAAGATCTAATTTAAACAGTGACAGATTTAAATAATGGATCTTTCATTCCTACTATATCAAGATTATTAGAGTAAGTTTTGTATTCATGAGATGGCTAGAGGCAGTGGTGTGAGGATAGGGGTTGGGGTTGCTCCTACTGAAAGAGAAGTCACTCATCGTGGAACAGGCAATGCATGTTTCTCTTTGATATTGCAAGGGGGAGGAACTTCTGCTGTTCAGCAGCACTGGGCAGAAGGTTATGGGAGGGAAGCTGATTCTCCTGACGTGTGGCTGTGATCAGAGTAACCTTTGGGTGACTTGGTGATGTGATCTTGGGAACAGGCACGTATTAGAACGAACTACAAAAGTAAAGCAAACTACAGTGCTGACCCAGGCCCAGGTGCAAGCAAGTGAGGATACGGCTTCTTCCACCACGCCGCCACCACCAGCGGTTCTGCAAAGTTGGGAAGGGGTGGCGAGGTGGATGCCATCGTTGAGCCTCTTTTATCTCCAGTGAATGCAAATCGCTTCCTTAGTAGTTCCCCAAAATAGCTACAGATAAAGAAGGTCCAAGATTACACACTTCCATTAGGTTGACAGGCAGGACATAATAAAAAGAAATTTAATCATCAATGTGTGTGTGTGTGTGTGTGTGTGTGTGTGTGTGTGTGTGTGTGTGTGTGTAAGACAGCCAGACAGAGGGCACCAAGAGAGCCACAAGCCAGCTGGGACAGTAGGTTATCTGACACTGGAAGGGTAGGATCACCTCCTGAAAATCCCCGGTATTTACGAGCCTTTTCCTGAACAAAATGGATGCAATACGAAGGGCAGAAATTGCTTTAGTTCTCCTAACAAATGTCTCCTCCAAGCTGAAATTGGGGCTGGTGCCCTGCAGCTGATATTTGATCTTTTATGTTGTTCTAAATTAAATTCAGAGCAATTCAGCCGATGCCACAAGTCCTATTATGTGGGCTCACTTGCACTAAATCTGTGTTTATGGGAACATAAAATACATGTTGTTCCTATCGTCAGATTTTATTATTGATGATGATTTCTAGTCAGCAACTGCCTTTTTAATCACTGTCAGTCATTCTTTTCTATCACAGTTAGATTTAAGAGAGCAAATGATGGTTTTAAAATAAGACTTTTCCTCTGTTCTACTGTACTTAGGGCTAATTAACAGTAAATAACTATTTTCAGCATGAAGGCAGCATCGAGGCAAATTTTTAACAAATGCAGCCTTCTCCTCCAAGGAATATAGTCCTGTCTGCTGCCCGTAAATAGTTCTATTACAACCTTAAGAAACTCCATATTTCCCCACATTGAGAAAAAAAAAAAAAAAAGTCAAGGCCAGGAAGGAAAACACAAGGGGCATTTAATTATGAAAACCTATATAATCTCCATTTCTTAGTGTCTCCCTCTTCCACTCAGCTTCTGTTCTCAGCTGTGGGAAGCGCATGAGTGTGATCACTGACTCTTTTTCACTCGGGCTCAAGTCTGACATTTCCCCTAAATCTCCCACCTCCCTCCACTCTCACACCCCCTGCGATGCAACACAATTCTTTCATTACTTGCTCCAAGACAAGAATGCAAGGTGGATAAGATCAGACTTCCTACATTATGAAGCTTCGTCTTCATTTCAGTCCCATGGGCTCTCCGGCAGTGCATTGCCCAGAGGACTTCCTGGTAAATTTTGCTTTGACTGGGCCTTCAATTTCCTTTTTCATTTAATGAGAAGAGTTACTGTTGCTTTGCAAATTATAGATTTTAATTTTTTTTATATTTTCAGATCCCACTGGAATCTTAGAGCTATTTTTATGTATTTCCTTTAACTGATAAAAGTTAAAATGAAATGTCATCCCACCCGGGAGAAGAAGAAAAATGAAGTACACTAAAAAAATACATAAACTCAGAAAAATTGGGATAGATGAGGAAAGACAACAAATGTTGAGCTATCCATATGGAAAGATAAAAAATATATTTTTTATATTTATCCCAATTTATGGAAATGTGAGAAAGCTCTATTATAAAATATAGACTTGGTACAAATTAGCATAATAAAATAGCAAAATTTTTTAGTGCAAACACACAAGAAATTTTTATATAGTGTCAACAAAGAAGAGGCGAAGAGCTTGTACTCTTTAGACTTCCGTGCTAATGTCTTTCACTAAGTTTCTCAATTCTAGTTTTTGTTGACCCACTAAGGAAGAGAATATTAATAAGAAGAGAGTATTAATAATCTTGACAATTAAATTCATCCACTTAAAATTATGGGTAAATCCAAGTCATCAATTTCAAGTTGGTACCAATGTACACACTCAGTTTTGCTATATTAATGTACAGTATCTGAGTTCATTCTTTCCAAGGCTCCTTGTCAAATGCCTACTTTATGTCAGGTAGAGTCCCAGGAGCTGAGGATGCAGAAATAAAAACAATGAAGGCAGGCTCTGATCAAACAGAGCTGCCATGGTAATAAGTAAGATATCTAATTGTAATAAAGACTTGAAGGCTGCTTTTGTTAAAAAGCACTGACCCTTCAGTTGTGCCCATAAATGCCCAATGGGTAGCTACAGGGATAGAATGCTGGCATCTTCACATTCATCATGTGTCTATCTCCTTTGCTGCCACAAAGCTCTGGGGCAAACCAGACATAGTGGTTCCCATCTGCCATCCCAACACTTGGGAGCCTGAGGCAGATGGATTGCTGCAGGTTCAAAACCAGCCTTAGTGAGACCTTGTCTCAAAAAACCAAAACCAAATAACAAAAAAATTGGGGTCACATTTCCTGCTGTGCTATAAATAGGTATATTCTCTGAATCATTTTCTCCTGCTGTCATTCTAGATCCCTAGGGCAACAGGTCTGATGGATGAATATCTTGTCACAAGAGGGAAAACTACTGCCTAGACAGTAGAAACTTTCTTAAAGACAAGGCCCACCAGACCCACCCTGTAATAACAATTCCTCACATTATGGCTTGATTACAATCACTGACTATGCAAGCACTCAACCCTTGTTATACAAGCCAAAGAATGTTGGTTGTTAACCCCTCAGAGAAACAGTCCCTAAGTCTCTGGTTTTCTCCCCAGGGTGGCCATCCTGAGCCACCATCTCTTCAATAGTGTTCTTCTCTTTAATTGGCCTTTTGGGGTACATGGACAATGGGGACCTGCACCAGTGGGAATCCCAGAATCCAGCATCTGCCTGGGAGCCTGATAGCAAAATGACACAGAGATAGATCAAATGGTGGGAATCATGAGAAAGAAGACAGATGCTATTAGATGGGGCCAGCTATTTTAGGCAGAGTCACCAGGAAGGCTTTTCCAAGGAGCTGACCTTTGAGCACATACACAAGACAGGGTGACAGAAGATGACCTAAGAGGGATGAGCCATATGAAAAACTTGGAACTTTAATTTGAGGGAGAATGGAAGACTTGACTTCAAGAAAGAGTGATGGAAGTATCCATCTGGTTGCAAGCAGAATCGACTCTTGGGTAAGATTGCCAGGCAAAATTTAGGATGCCCAGTTCAATTTGAATTTAAAATAAACAAATGACATAAGTGGAAGTATGTCCCAGGTACTGCATGGGGGCATATTTATGCTAAGAACAACGTATTGTGAGGCTAGAACCTTCAAATAAGATGCTTCTACATCCACCCCTGCTCCCTGAGAGTATTTCTGCTATGGTTTTGTGTTTCTTCTCTCTTCTACCACCACCTTCCAAGTCAAGTATTCAGATAAGCTGTTTGTGGGTCACTGATGGCAGGGTGAGGCTATCGGCTCCTGTGCAACCACTCCTGTCCCCAGTGAACACACACACACACACACACACACACACACAATTGGGGAGAGAGGAGCAGCTGGTTATTACTGCATAAACAGTGAGGACTGGCATGCTAAGTACCTGTGCACTTGGGTACTCTCGGGCTTTGATTCTACCCCTATCATGACTGTGAGAAGAAATGCTCTTCCATCTGATAGCTACCTGTGTTAGTAAGATGATCACAAGCAGTTGGCTTGGACTGGATTATTTTGGAGACTATGAGTTAAAGATAGAGAACCAACACGCAGTTTTCAGTGAAAAATGAGGGCCATCTTTCTGTTCTTTAGCACTGAAAAGAAGCAAGACTTAAGAAATGTGAAGAAATACAGTTAGTTTCCTAAGGCACTGTATCTGTTCACTTGCACTGCCACAACAAATTGCTTGAGATTTGGCAGGAGAATAAAAATCTCTCTCCCAGTTAGAGATCAACTCCAAGGCCGAGGTAGAAGAAGGCTTTATCTCTCTGAGGCCTCACTCCTAGAGCTGCCAGAGTCCCTGTGAGCTCTGCCAATCTTTCCTCTGCATGTGAGTCCCTTTGTGTACCCACATTTCATCTTCTTATGAGGGTACCAGTTGGACTGTGTTAGTCCCTGCACTGATAGACTCCTTTAACCTTAATTGCTTATTTAAATGTCCCATTTTCAAACATAGTCCCATTGCAAGGTCCTGAGAATTGGCTCTTCAGCATAATAATTCTGAAGGGACACAAGTTGGCTCATAAGTGAGGACACCTTGTTAATGACAACCAAGGCCACCAAAATCCAAGAGAGTGGCAGGACAACCCAGTTTGGTCTATAGAACAGGGTGAACAGTGCAGCAGCAAGCAGAAACATGGAAGCAGCACCCAGGATTTGGAGACAGGCTTATATATGTTGATGGGCAGGGACGGGGTGAGGAACAGATAGGGAGAGAGAAAAAGAGAGCAAACAGTAAGCTCTGATGTATTCTTATCAGGGCCCTATCCTCAGGACATCATCTTATAACAAAGATCCTCCCCCCAGATGCTGTCTCAGTGAGGGCTTGGACTTCAGTGTGAAAGTTCAGACAAACATTCAACTCACAATGAGAAGAGATAAACAGTATTGAACTCTATGATGAAAATATAGTTGAACTGTATGTTCCGTTTTATAATATAGTCCTTTTAATTTGAAATTTACAAAGCTATTTTACTTCTGTTCCTCAAAACAGTTCACTTTTCAGAGATCAGCATCATGCCTCTTCTGGAGCCTGCCCTACACACGGTGCCACAGTCAGCCATCTTTGGTCAGTTGTGCTCCTGTTTGGAAATTTGGGCCTCAGTGATTGAAACTGCTCTTAACTGGGTCGAATAGACTCATCAGGCAAAAAGCATAACTTCCATCCTCATTAATCCTTAGCTGTGGGACATAACCCAGCCATTCTACAAGTAAATGAAGACCAAGATTCCCTTGTAAGGACAAAATTTCTCCTCTTCTACACAAAGCACACTTTCTATAAATGTCCAGAAGCTGCTAGCATGCCCCTATTAGTTAGTAATTTAGTTGTCTACTGCTGTAAGCACACCATGTAGCAACCAACCATGGACCCTCAGTGATATACAATAATAAGCACTTATCTTGATTGATGATGACAGATGAGTTGGCTGGGCGATTCACGGATCTTCCCTGGGCTTGGCTCAGCAGTTAGTGTCATCTTGGTTGGGGGCCACTCCTACTAATTACCCAGCAGCTGGCTGCCTTTTGGCTCATGTGTGACAGTCTTGGCTGGGGTGACTAACAGGGCATGTGAAGCTGCTTCAAATGCAAGCTAACCAGAGATTATCCTCAAAATGCAAGAAAAGAGCATAGATATGCAGTTCTCTTGAGATCAGGCTTAGAAAGAAAGTTATGGTTTAAGTCTAACAAGTTTCCCCCAAAAGTCTTTTGTGTTCAGACTTGTTGCTTTCAGAGGTGGTTGTACCATGAAGGCTATACTCCATCAGTGGGCTAATCCACTGACGAGTTTGTGATTTGATAGTATTGAGAGGTACTGGAAACTTTGGAGGTAAGGGGACTGGGTCATGGGAGAATAACCTTAGGAACTATATTTTGTCCTTAGCCCCACCCTTTCTGGCTCTCCTTGTTCTTCTTCCTCATGGCCATGAGGTGAGCAGCTTCTCTCCACCTAGCCCTTCTGCTGATGCTGCTGCCTTTCAAATGTTGGAACAGGCTGACTTTGTTCTGAAAACCTGTGAAACCATGAGTCTAAAAAGCCTTTCTTCCCTGGTGCATCTTGGATATTTTGTTGCAGCAATCAGAAGCTTAGTAAACATAAGGCCACATTCTAATGACCAAAATAAATAATAGGAATGGTCTGGATTGAAAGAACAGAAGCACAGACTCCTCTTTTGATGGGAGAAATGAGAAAGTCATGTTGGAAAAGTCACATATTGAGGGAGGAAGATAGAACTTAGGCCATTTTCTAAATCTACCCCAAGTAGGCATTCTGAGTCTACTCAGATGTTTTTCTGCACTACTTTTTTATGGAGGCCAAGGAATATTGGAATATAAGATGGAACAATGGTGTGAGAAGAATTTTCTTTTTTCATATAAGGGCCTCATGCTTGCCGCTGAGCTATCTTCATGGCTAAGCAATTTTTGTACATGAATTTTTAACAACTTTTATTTTTTGGAAGAAAAGGAGTCTAGATCTTCCCTAAACATGACTTTCTTGAAGGCTGGTGGTTGACTAGAGATAGAATTGCTCTGTTAGATTGAGCCAAATTCCTGATCACAGCACAATAGGTTTATGAGAAATTTATTAGAGTTGTTACAGTTTGGCATCTGCTCAAGTAAAGATTTCAATCATGTAGAGAAACGGAAGGCCATTGAAAAATGTGGAACAGAAAAAAAATATGTAAGTCAACACTTCATAGTTGTGCAGAGGGAAAATAAATCACATATCCAAAGCTAGTAAAGAAAGGTCAAAAATTATAAGCCAGATGTATAGCTCATAAAATTTAGTTGTTTCAAAAAACAAATACACAAAGAAATCTCAACTCTTTCTTTTAAAAGTATGCATCATTACCCTGCTTATATGTTTATTTCTCTTCATCTATAACTCAAGATGTTAAGAGAGGGCTAAAACGTGATTCATGCAGTGTCAAGAACATTCACAGGAAGTCAGTTTGAGAATGAGCTTCCTTCTCAGATAACCTCACCCGTGTGATGTGAAAAAAGTTTTAAAGTTACTGAGCTGATACTTGCTCTTCGGGGTTTCATTCCTCAAAGAAAGAGAAAGGACTTACGTTTATGCCACATGATTGATTTCTTTTTTTCATGGTCTTATCCTGGAATAACCTTTGTTAAGCCAAAGGCAGACAGATCAGTTCTCAGAAAAGGCCAGCAAGTAGGAGGACTGCAGCTGCTGTAGGAACTCCAACATTCACAAATCTGAGGAAGAATTTTGGTTCAGATCAGACCTCTGGAAGACGGCAGTGGAGATGCCCTGGGTACGGTTGCTGCAGTCAGGGTTGCCAGCATGTGGGTGAGGTACTTCTGAAAAATGGCTCTGTTTATTCATCCCACACGTCTTCTCAGGCAGTCAGAGTAAACAGCTTTCAGATGCATTTCCTGTTAGCTAAAAAAAATTCCATAGCGATACTAGTCAAGTAATATTTGAAAATTCCCTTTTTTATATTCCTTTAAAAATACTATCTTTTGAAAGTGTTTTCCCAGACACAGCATCATTCCAATTATTCCTTGACTGACTTTATTACCAATCACTACAAATCTAAACTCTTTACTCAGATTTTCAATGTAGTTAGGGTCACTTTGGGTTGTCCCAATCAGCGATGACAGGGATACTTGGATTCCATGGTCAGACCTTGCTGCTGGAGTCATGTCTGTCTGATAAGCATTTCCTTGCAGCCTAGAGAGAGCTAATGCTGGGGAAATGTTTATTTATTTATTAATTTATTTGTTTATTTATTTAGTGGTTACTGGGAACTTGTGACCTTGTGCTTGCCAAACATGCACTTCTGCCACTGAGCTACATCCCCAGCCATGGTTGGAGAAATCTTGAGGAACATATATAAAGTGACTGAAAAAAATTGTAACTGGAAACACAAAATAATAACAGACTAGCTCTTTTTTGGTACTAGGAATCAAACTCATGGTCTCATGCTTGCCGGGCAGGTGTTATGCTACTGAGCTATATCCTTAACTGACAGACTAGCTCTTACTTAATTCTTAAGAAAAAAACTGTTTGGAATTGTTGCAGAAGTTGATGCCACTAAAATTGTCTCTTGTTTCCCTGAATAGAATGCAAAGCTCAGAGCTTCCCACTGTCCTGCTTTGGTTCTTCTCAATGATTCTCAACCAGAGTAAGTAGCACATCCCCCGGCCCACCCTAGGCTCCCACAGGGGGGGTGTGGGTAGAGAAACAGTTTGTTCCAGCTTTACATAGATCTGCTCTTCTGTAAGACTCTTGCCTCAAAGATGAAAGAGAATAAGACAAACGTGTTGGCATCTGGTAGATACATCACTTAATGCAAAGTCAGTCACTTTTGGAAACGGAGAAGGGAGTAGAGAATTAATATTGTAGTTTGAAATTAGAGGTACTTCCAGAACTATTATAAAAATGGCATTTGCCATTAAGGAAAGTTTGACTAAGAAAAACAAATCTACTATCATGAATATCTTTTAAATCTGATGAAATCTGGCAGCTTCTAGCTAAAGAACAGGAGGTAAAGACCAGGGCCTCTGGTCAAGGTGACTAGTTGTTGATGTCCCTGCTCTAGGCTTGAGAGTATCTTTGTGAAAACGAAGTCCTGGATGGATTGGCCCATTCACGGAACTTGAAAGTCCTTGGTAATCCGCAGAAGTGCTCTTCAAAGCCCAAGCAGTGTAAAGAACAAGTGAACAAGCTCCACTGTCCCACAGGGAGAAAATAGGGATCCTCAGCCCCTGGAGTTAGCCCTCCCTAGAGGACAAAAGGCACAGCTTGAATGAGACTGACACTTCTTGGCTATAGGGGAAGGTGAGGGAGTCAAAACCAGGTCTAGTCCTGAGGCTGCCCATCAGTGATTGCGTGAACCAGATTTCCACCTTCCTTCCAGATCCGGGGTTGGTGTAGCCTCAGGAAATGCCTTTCTGTTGATCATCAGGGCTGACTTGGCTCACCAGGCCGGCTGATAGGATCCCTTTTTGTCCTCAAGACCAGCATTCCCTTTTCTTTAACTCTTTCTTCTCCATAGATAGCAACTGCTTTTACTAAACCTCCTAGCATATGGCACTATTCTTCCTCACATTGCCCCTACTCCTACTTCCTAAAAAAACGACATCAAAATCATCCATGGCTATGATTAGTTTTTATATTGAGGAGGAAAGAGTGAGCACTGCTTTGCCCAGAGGGGTGATGATTTGGATATAATTTCCCATTTTCCCTCTAAGTGCCTTCCTTAAATAACCCAGAAAAGCCATTCTTGGTCACTGGTAGTCTCATGAATGTGTCTGAATCATCTTTCTGGCAAGGACAGGATCAACCAGAAGTCAATGTAAGATACTGTTGAAGCACAACAGCACTTTCAAGGTCTTTAATTTGTACAAAATACTATCAAGGCTAGTGCTAGCAAAAACAAAGGAAAAAATAAAAATATAGCCAGGAAGGGAAAAGCAGAAAAAGAAAACAGGAGCAATACTAACAGAGTCTGCTGTTACAGTTCATATATTTAAATTCATTTTACAAAGTTCAGTTCAACAAATTCCAGATTTTTTGAAGTATTTGTGTGATAGACATTCTGTGAAGTTAAAGAGATAGAAACATGAGCAAGGCTGAGTTTCTTTTCTACAAAACCAGGCTAAATACAGGATAGATTTTTTAAAATGCCAATTCTCTTTTTCCTTCCAGTCAGAAAAATTCTGTATTGATGAATATTTATTGTGGTTGCTAAGGAGTTTTTCTAAGTAATATACTGTGACAGAAAAGGCTACTTCTCCTTTCAAATACATTGTCATCTTCTTACCAGGTTCATTTTTACTACATTTCACAGTACCTTTTGGAAATAAATGTGGCCATGTGATTAAGCTCTAACAAATTGCATGTGGTCATAAATACCTGCTTTTGGCACCTGCAAGCAGGCACAGGGGGTGAGGGTACGGTCCCCAGGCCTGCTGTCAGCTCTGCCCCTCGGGGCATGCTGAGACAGTGATTGACACTGGGCGTGGTGGTGCGCATCTGTAACCCCAGCTCTTGGGAGGCTGTAAACAGGTGGATCACTATGAGTGCGATCTAGTAGTGCGACCCTGAACACTGTGCAGACCCCTCCCTAAAATACTAAGAAAGAAAGAAAGAAAGAAAGAAAGAAAGAAAGAAAGAAAGAAAGAAAGAAAGAAAGAAAGAAAGAAAGAAAGAGAAAAGAATGAAAGAGAGAGCTGCTTTTGGATTGTGGATTTTTAGTAAGTGGTAATGTATTCTTCAGACTTCATTCTGACCTATGAAGCACACAGAAAATGCATTGGTCTTTATCCTGAGGACAGTGAAGATTAAATACCTTCTCTGGGGAATGTTTAAATAAGAACATTTTAATGAATCGTTTCTAGATATTTTCCCAAAGCTTGATGCACTCAGAGATGCAGGTTTTTGGAGGTGGCTGGATCCCAAGTATGTGATATTGAGATTGAGGGGATATGATTACTACATTGGCTTAACATAGATCTGGGTGAATAATGGAAGCCCCACCCTTGATGTGAGTGGCGCCACCAGAAGGTTTATAGCCTGGATTAGATAAAAAGATGGAGCGTTTCTTGCTGCTGCTGTTGCTGCCTCCTGCCTGCTTTACCACGGACTGTTTCCCCTTTGCCACTCCCCTTCCCATACTACTGTACCCTATCTTGCAGCCAGTTGACTACAGGCTGAAATCCTTACAAACTATGAGCTAAAATAAGCCTTTTATCCTTTAATTTGTGGGTTTCAGTTATTTTGTCTCAACAATAAGACAGTAACTAAGACAGATTTAAACATGATCAAATTTTCTATAAGTAGAATCTTTCCAATAAGAGATGGATTATATGAAAGAGGAAAGGTTAAGAAACCAATTAGCTGGCCGTTGAAGGAATTTAGGTGAAAATGGTGCCACTCTGAAGTAAAGTGTTTCTGACTGTGAATATCGTATCTCTAGACCTCAAGTGTGCAAGTTAACTGAAGATAGATGGGAATGGGCCACCTAATAGATCTAACTCCATCCCATAACCCACAGAGTGTGGCCTGAAACAAAATCTCTCACACATTTTTCCACATCCAAGTTTGACTCCTCCTAGTAATCCATTTGGTAAACACCAGGATAAATCCTTAAGTACATAAATGAGGAAGATGGTTTTGGTGAAAATCCCAAATTATATAATTGTACTTCATGTTTCACTATAGTCCAGGACCACTAGAAATAATTTCAAAAATTGAAAGGTGTATTGGTCAGATTTCCTGTTGCTAGTACAAAACACATGACATCTGCAACTTCAAGGAGGAAAGGTTCCGTTTGGCTCATGGTTCCAGAGGTTTCGGCCCACAATGGTTTCTGGCTCTAAGCTGGGAACATGGTGGCAAAAGGATGTGGTGGAGCAAATCATCTCACTTCATGGTGGCCAAGAAGAGAAAATAATTTGGAAAGAGCACAGTGTGGAAAGAGCCAGGAGACAGACATGGTTGCCAAGGTCAAACCACCATAACTCATATGCCCCTCCCCCAGAACGTGCCTTCACAATCTAAAAGCTACCTCTTAATCCAGTGAGGTAGGCAATCACAATTAATATTCATAATCTACTCTGTTAACTTGACACCTAAACACACCTCCTTAATCCACATTTAATCTCCAAACACAGAGAATAACAAGTTAAATCATTCCCCCTAATGTAACAGAACTCTTCTACATATGATTAAAAAATGCACTCATTAGAGTCTGAGCAGTTACAGCATTGCTCAAAAATCCAAGTGCAAAGTCTCTAAAATCAGTGCAAACTCTTAGATGTGAATCTCTATGAAATTGAAAAAGCAAAATATTCAAAATGTACAATGGGATAGGATAAATATTCCTATTCTAAAAGTGCAGAATGAAGGATAGAAAATAATCAGAACAAAGCAAGACCAAAACCTGGCAGGAAAAATATTAGTTCCTGCAGCTCCATATCAAGTTTCTGGGGTACTTTGTGTGAAATGTCTTGTCCAGAGGACTCGAGTGACTACTGTTCTATGGCTTTGCCAGCTACAGTGCATATGGCCTCTCTACTGGGCTAGCTCCGTTCATGGCCTACGTCTTTGTTCAGCCAACATTCTAAATTCATAGTATCTCTGATTTCCCAGGGTCTCCATTGTACCTTCAGCTTCATTCTCATAGCTTCATAAGCTGCCCTCTTAGAACTCTCTGCCCAGCCTCCAAGGCTGTCACTTGAAAATTTGGATGGAAGTTTCCATGACATCATGACTTTTGCATTTGGTATGTATGAACAGCCAGTCCAGAATGAGGGATGATTGAGATCCACTGCCAGCCCACCCAGTGGTCAGGCCACTTGGGCTGTGGCATCAGTGGCTTCCGCATACCTGGATGACTGCACTCAGTGAAGCGAAACTTGCAGAACCAATTTCCAAGTAAGAGAGCCCAGGGCTGTCTTCTCAAGTGAAAGGCTTATACTTTTGCCCTCTTGAGCCTCCAATGATGGGTGCTTGCCAATTTTGTTTTTGTCTTTGCTCAAAATACTTGGTCTATGTTTAACAATACTAATATCTTCAGCAATGGTACAGCCAACTGTACATAGGATTTTGGGGCCAGAATGTCAGCTTTTGAAACATTTCTGCCTTGGCTTTTGCCCCCAATTCAAACTACAATGTGGCTAAAAGCATCCAGCATTGCCCATTCCACAGCCTCAACGTTTGGCTGCTCTGGAAATTCCCTCTGCCTGATAAATGCCTCTGCACCTTTAAATTCAGCCTCACACACTCTTAGAATGTGGGCAAATGTAGACAAGTTCTTAGCCAGAATGCAACACAAATAGGCTCTGATCCGATTCGCAGTGGAGTCCTCAGCTGAGACCTCTAACCTTTACTGTCTGGGTTGCTATCTCAGCATTCTGGTCTTCTGAGCACTGAGCAGAGTCGCAGCAGTCACTGGTCAAAACTTTTTGGGCTTTCTCAAATTCACATCTTCCAACCTTTCCAAATTCCTCCCACACAATAATTCCAAGAACTTCTGAACCACACCATCATGGATAGAAACAGCAACAACCTTATTCTCTATGCCATCTTTCTCTAGCAGGCAGTTTTCTCACTGTTAGTACAAAGTACTTGCCTGACACCTGCAGTTTGATTGGGCACATGGTTTCAGAGGGTTTGGGGGCCTCGAGCCAAAAGCAAGTCAGCAGACACTGTGGTGGAGAAAAGCTACTCACCTCATGGTGGCTGGAAGCCCAGCAGGTTGGAAAGAATGCCGGACAGGAAAGGGCTAGGAATTGGACAGGGTTCCGGAGCCACACCACCATGACCCACCCAAACACACCTAGGAGAGTTTCTTAATTCAGTCAAGTGGATAATACAACAAATAGTCACAAAAAGATTCCTTTTTTTTTTTTCTTCCTGTATTTTAGGGAAGGGTCTACAGGGTGTTGAGGGTCTCACTACTAAATCGGACTCCTAGTGATTCTCCTGTTTACAGCTTCCCAAGAGTTGGGATTACAGGCGTGCACCACCACACCCAAACTCAATTGCCATCTCAGCAGGCCCTGGGGGGTGGGGCCACCACGGTAGGCTCAGAGATTGAGTCTCCCACGAAATTCTTGCTCAGATATCTTAAAAAGAAAAGGCAAAAGATTTATACAATCCAAGAGAAATCAGATATAGAAATCTTAAATAGAAACTGTACAAGAAGAAAGCTTACAAAAATATGTTCAATGAAGATGGGTCATATATAAAGCATTAATGTTTAATTACTTGACCAATTGTTCATATCTATATCTGTTAGTCTGAACAACAGATTTGATGATGAAAATATGTAATATAACAGCCATTGTTAAATTTTTATTCTCGTTTTGAAACTTTGCACCATTTTTACTGTCACTTGTGACTGCTTTTGTCTTTGTTTCTGCTATTTGTTTTTACTGTTTAAAGTAAAATAAAATTTTAAAAAGATTGGTCAGGCTAGAAAGCAGAAAAGAAAATGAAATATTAAAAAAAAAGAATTTGTAAATTTTGTAATTATAGAAAAATGCATGATTTGTAAAAAGAAAAAGTTATAAAATTTATTTATTTATTTATTTATTTATTCCAAGTTACAAAATGTTATGCACCAGGAAGCTAAAGAAGGTCTTATGGCCCAAGTCATTACCATGTATTATGTGGACACACTCCCATCCTTGGTAGTAAGTGAGCAAGTTAAACCTTTGCAGCTGTCCAGGGTAGTAAAGCGTAATAATATTGGTAGTCTTAACCAAAGGTGTTCAAGTAATCTCTTGACTTCCGTCATATACTTACCTTTTTACCTAGATTAAGTTGCAACATTCGGGGAGTTGCTATAAATGTTCAGAGACATCTTGTCTTTTATTAACCAGTTCAGCATTTCCCCTTAGCCTGACTTTTCCCTATATGACTAAGTTACCCCTTTTATCTACACACAAATATTCTTAATATTTAAGATTTGATGCTTTGTTAGACACTTAAAAAACTACCCAATCCTTGAGGAAAAAATTATAAACCCTACGTATATTTGGACAAAATTGACATAGAAAAGTAGAAAACTATTTTAGCAGTCTGAGAAGGTCTGCCTTTGACTCTAAGAAAAGGAAAATTCTTAAAAACATTTTTCTGCTTCATAATGCTTTTAGTAGATAGAAAAATGATTTGTTCTTTGAAGATAAAATGTAGTCAGATGAAGAAGGGAATTATCTGCAGATAGAAACATCAATGAGAATTACTATGTATCCTGGAAAAATCAAATTTAACTCAATTTTGTTCATCTTACTTAGGAAGATTGGACATCAGAACTGGCCAAAATGTATATTTAAGTGATTTATGAAATCGAGTGGAAATAGTAACATCACACTTCTTTGCCAGAGAGAATGCACATTCCTTCTCATTACCCTCAACATTTTGTAAATCTAAAGTAGTATCTTGGAAGGAGAATTTTTAAAAACTCAATATGTGGAACAGATACAAGACTTAACTGTGAAGGAAAGTTTTATAAAGCAAACTGCTTCCCTGCTTTCCTTCTTAAGATGGGATGATTGCATTCTCCTGCTTCAAAATAGAACAACTTGCAAAGGGCAACAAAAACTGAACTCAACATGTTCACTACAGCATACATTTAAAATAAATTAAATGACTAAGTCATTCTTAGGAACCAAAAAACACATATGTCAAAAGTTAAACCACAGAACAGGGAAGCCACGGGGCATGGTGGGCACTGCAGTAAGACGTGGCATTTGCAGGCATCTGAAGCTACTCACATGGTCCTGCTTCTTACAGTCAAGCCTGTCCAAACTTAAGATTTTACTTTGTGGTTTGATTTTGAGCTTGCTGCCGTCTGTTAACCTCTACCATTCAGTGAGGGCTGCATTTCACTGTCAGGGATCAGGAAGTCATTTCAGGCCAGTGATTAGTACCAGTGAGTATTTCTTTCTGCAGCAGTGCTGCTCATGCAAAGACTGCTTCATGTGTGGCCTGCCAATTTTGTAATTAGTGTTAGAAACTAAGAACAAGCATAACACACATTTAGAGCAACTCAATATTGCTACGATATCAAGCATGTGGTGTAAATAACAATATCTTTAGAAATACTCTTTTTTTTTTTGCCAGTACCGGGGATCAAACTCAGGACCTTGCACTTGCCAGGCAGGCACATATGCCGCTGAAGCTATGTCCCCAGTCCCTAAATAAGAATATCTTTTTTTGTATTTTTAGGGAAAGGTCTACAGGGCCTTCAGGGTCTCACTACTAGATCGGACTCATAGTGATCCACCTGTTTACAGTCTCCCACGAGCTGCGACTATAGGCGAGAGCCAACATGCACAATCTCAATTGCTGTTTCAGCCAGGGGGTGGGGCCTGCAAAATAGGCCTGGGACCAAACCCGGGGCCCCTGAGCTTTCTTGTAGGTGCTTAAATCAGCTGAGCTATTTGCCCGGCCCTTAAGAATATCTTATTCCACCAAAAGTTACCAAACTAGTAAATTGGAATTTTTAAGCAAAGTTTTTCATCAGAAAGAAATTACAAAACATGGATCTTTATTGAATTAGGAGATACAAACACAATTCAAGTGTTAAGATGGGATGTTTACAGATGCAAAGGGCAGAGATATTTTAATTATCTCAAAGTTTATTTTTGAGAGAACTAAAAAAGTTTCTAAAGGACAGTGGGAACTGCTAAAGCCACGATCAACTTTATTGGGCTGGACCTTGTGATGTAGTCAGGGGAAGGACTCATCGAACTTGTCAGTGTAGTAGCCAATTTTTAAAATTTACTACTAAAGGGACCCAGGAGATGGCTCAGTGGAATAAGCACTTCCCTGGCAAGCACA
This sequence comes from Ctenomys sociabilis, assembly GCA_004027165.1. Taxonomy (NCBI): domain Eukaryota; kingdom Metazoa; phylum Chordata; class Mammalia; order Rodentia; family Ctenomyidae; genus Ctenomys; species Ctenomys sociabilis. Next base: position 3,512 of record PVKA01012109.1, on the reverse strand, counting down.
AGAGCCTGAGTTCAATCCCCGGTTCCACCAAAAGAAAAAAATTATTATTAATGTATAACACATAATGTACTTTCAATAAAATCACCCCAAATTATTACCTGCAGATGATTACCACTGTGTGTGTATGTGTGTGTGTGTGTGTGTGTGTGTGTGTGTGTGTTTGAAATAGGATCTCACTGTGTAGTTCAGGCTGGCCTTGAGCTCTCTTTGTGACCCAGGCTGCTCTCAAACTCACAGCCATCCTCCTGCCTCAGCCTCCTAAGTGCTGGGATTAGGGGTCTGCACCACCATCCTGGCTTCACCACTATTATTTGGGGGAAATTTTCATTAGATTGTTTTGAATGATATACCATTCACTTAGTTGTAATTATTTCTAAATTCAGTATATTTTGCTATTAGCATTGTTAATAACTGCAGAATACCCCATCTAGTAACTGCTGAACATTCCATTATATTCTATAATTTGCCCAGCTCATTTATCATTGAGTATTTATGTCCTTTTGATCAACTGTATATAATAGTGTAGATTTTATTTCATCTTTTTATTTTAAGCTTCTTTGTGTCTTTATGCTTAAAGCAAGCATCCCTCTTGTGGGCAGCATATAATTAAATCTTACTTTCTAATCTGCTCTGATTATCTCTTTTTGTTGAAGTGCTGACCATTTATGACATAATTGTGGTTTAAATCTGCCATTTGCATGTGTTTTCTATTAATTCCTTCTGTTTTGTTCCCTTTATCCTCTTTTTTCTCCCTCCTATTTGCTTATTGATGTTTTTATGAATCTGTTTAATGTTCTTTGTTAGCTAATTAGCTACAGCTCTTCTATTGTGTCATTAGCTTTTTAAAGTTTATAGAAGACATCTTTTATTTATCACAGTCTGCTTTCCAGGGTTATTATTTTTCACATCTTATACAAATCTTAGAAAATTTGCTTGCCCCTAGGCTTTGCCTATTTTTAGTATACACTTTGCCATAGGCTCCTCATACAATGATATTTTTCCATTAGAGAATTATGTCTAAAAAATCAATAATAAAAATACTTTCGCATGCATACACATAGATACGTATTCTACATTCTTTTGTTATCACTTCTAGTGTTCTTTGTTTAGATTCTTTTCCTCAGGTTCAGTTTCCTGTCTAGTACAAATTTTCTTTCTGGGTGTAGATTTATTTTGATTATGGCTAAATGCAGTTCTCTATGACTCACTCAATTGGATGTCCAATTCTTTTCCCATGTTTGGCCAATTTTCTGCTACTACTTTTGCAAACACTGCTTTTATGCCACTTGTGTTGATTCCAGCTGCTTTATTGGTATCTATTAGTCTTATATTATTTTTCTTTGCATGATCTTGCAGTTGTATTGTTATTTTCTGGTTCCTTGTTACTTCTAAGAGATCATTCCTTTCATTTACATTAGTTGCAATGTTATCTTTAAGGTTTGAAATGTTATCTTCTGTTTCATTCAAGCAATTTTGCCAACTTTCAATGGAATTTTAATGTCCTGGATATCTGTTTAAATTTGTTTCATGCCTTCTAGTTCTTTCCTGTATTTCAATGTTTCCATCATTTTCTTATTTTCCTCTGTTTTTTAAATCTATATCTTCTTTGTATGTACTGAGTAATTCTTTCATGATTGCTGGCATTTCTTTTTTTTATCTGAGAGATTATCTCTGATGTGATTTCCTCCATAGCCTGATGGAGTTGTTTCTTTACATTAGTTGCTCTTATTTCAGAAATTTCAAGTATGTGAATTCCAAGTTCTTCTATGACTTTATCTCCTGGACTTGTTTTGGGTGAGTTGGAGATCTAAGGTTGCCTTTTGGTTCTTTGTTTTGACACTTTTTGAAGCTTCCAATGTTCACCCTGACTCTGCAGTGATGGTCAGGGGCACAGCACGGGTGAGCAAGGCTCCCATGAGAGTGAGAGGGTGGGGTAGGCTCCCCAGAGCTCCTGCCATGGGCAGCTCAGCATGGCTTCCACCTCAGTGAGGAAGGCAAGCTACAGCTCAGGAAGGATCTCATGATGATGAGAGCAAGCAAAGCCCCACAAGGCTCTCTCAGTTGGTGTGTGTGGGGAAAGGCTCACCAGGGCTCCTGTACAAGTGATGGTGGGACAGGCAGTCACAGCTGAGCTCAGCTCTGGTGACAGTGTGCTGAGGAGGTGAGGCAGGGCTCATCAAGCCCCCATGGCTGTCATGGACCCACCTATGATGGTAGATGAAGCAGCCATAGGTCAGCCAAGCTTCAACGGGGTAGGGGAGTGGGAGGCCGGGCTTCTCTATCTAGTCTCATTTTTCTTTCACCTGAAGGTTTGCCTCAGCATGTCTTGTAGTATTGGCCTGCTAGTGAAGTAGCTTTTTCTGTCTCAAAATGTTCTTGTTCTGCTGTAGCTTTATAAAGGTAATTTCAATAGGCATATAGTTCTACACTGACATTTGTTTTGTTTCCTTTATTCCTATTTTAACATTGTGCTCTGTCTTCTAGTACAGACGATATCTGGTGAGAAATCTGTTGTCATCCTTATCTTTGATCCTCTCTGTGTTATGTATCATCTTTCTTGGCCAGCTTATAAATTTTATCCATATCCCTGATGTTCAGCAATATGGTTATGATGCTTTGTTATGTTTTTGAAAATTATTACTTAAGTATTTTGTACAGGGTCTCACTATTCAGCTCTGACTGATAGCAATCTCCTGTTTTCAGCCTCCCCAGCCCTGGTATTACAGGCACACACCAGTCTGCCCTGGACTGAGCTGCTAGCTCAGAGCGCCTGAAGGTGCAGCTGGCATGGTAGGCAGTACAGGGGATCGAAAACCCAGTCCTTGCACTTGCCTAAGCAAGCACTTAGTCTGCTGAAATATCTTGCCAGCCCTATTCTTGTGCTTGGGGAGGGTGGTGAGTAACTGAAATATATGACTATAGTTTTTAACAAGTTTGAGACATTTTGGGCATCATTTTTTGAGTATTTTTGGCATTCCTTCCTTCTGTAGACATTCACATCATATCTGTATGTGTCTCCTTTATTGTACCACACAATTTACTGTTGCTTCTTCACTTAAAGTTTCCTTTCTATTTTTTATTTCAGCATTTGCTTTTTGCTATGTCTTGAAGTTCACTAATTCTTAGTCATCTCAGGTTGCCATAGCAGAATACAATAGACTTGGTAGCTTCAAGCAGATATTTGTTTGTTGGAATTCTAGAAGCTAGAAAGTCAACTGGGTTTCTTGAAAGAGCTCTCTTCTTGCTTTCAAACTGGACATATAGTGATTGATCTCTCCCACTTTTCCTTTTAATAAGGGTATGTCCGGCGCTACTCCCGTCCCGCGGAAGAAGACACTTAGACACTCTGAAGCGGGTTCAACAAGCCTTTATGGATCAGGATGCAAGCCTCTACATGCGTCCGCTAGCAGCGGCGTCCAACGTGCAAGCAACAACGGATTTCCTGGTATAGCAGACTATATAGATTTTACAGACCAATCACAATCATACACGTGTTCAGATGTCATTGGTAG
>PVKA01012108.1:0-58791 GCA_004027165.1 Ctenomys sociabilis | reverse complement strand
CGTCGGTGTGACGTGGCCGCTTGGGGTGCCCTGAGGTCCGTCAGTGTGACATGGACACTTGGGGTGCCCTGAGGTCAGTCAGTGTGACATGGACACTTGGGGTGCCCTGAGGTCCGTCAGTGTGACGTGGACACTTGGGGTGCCCTGAGGCCCGTCGGTGTGATGCAGATACTTGGGGTGCCCTGAGGTCAGTCAGTGTGACGTGGACACTTGGGGTGCCCTGAGGTCAGTCGGTGTGACGTGGACGCTTGGGCAGGAAGACAGGAAACACTGTCAGGAGGACACGCTGTCATGAGGCCTTGGAATTCCAATGCACCAGGCCAGGACACACGAGCTGCCACAAGGCCAGGACATGCAGCCCTGACGCAACTCCTCTGCTCTCCCTACCTCCCTCCTTCCAGCCAGAGAAAGAGAAACTAGTGGATTTCTGCCTCCCAACCAGCTCAGGCCAGGCTGAGATGGGCCAGACAGGGTTTTGTAATCATGTCTGTCTTGTCTCCCAGCCCCACAGAGCTCAGACACGGATGCCTCGCTTGTTTGTCCCCACATCCCCACACACACGCCAGGATCCCCAGCATCACTGTTCTGACCCAGAATCACTGTTCTGTTATAAAACCCTGATCTTGATACCTGGTACCAGAAATAAAGGATTAGAAAGCCTCATTGCTTGCAAAAGAGACAAAAATGGTTAAAGGCACAACCAGTGTCCTCTGCTCTGCTTTCTTTCCTCTCTTGTATCTTTGACTGCTGCTGTGCATGCAGAGATTTGCTGTGCTGAACTGGCTCTACGCTGGGTGTCTGGCGGGCCTGTCTCTGCAAGTGACACCTTTTGGGATTAGGCTGGCTCCCAGCCACAAGCCTAAGCTTTTGCATCTGCAAAGGGAGTGCATTAGCCAGCCCAAGTCGACAGTGTCACTATGCTGATGACAGTGACCACAGACTGATGACCACGGCGCTGGGGGTCTCTCCCTGCCTCAGAGACCAAGCTGTGACAAAGAAAGAGACTCTGGCACCTGTCTGATGCTGGCCACACCTAGAAGGCACAGCGTCAGCCTGGTGGCACCTGTCATACCCCAGTCACAAGGCTGGTGTGCATTTATTCCTCACAAAAACCCTTCCAGGAAGGGCTCGCCCCATCCCCATGTAACAGTTAAGGAACTTTGGTTAAGAGAATAACCTGCTCACTGTCACCCAGTGATTTAGTGACAGAGGCAGACTCTTTGTCACCACACATATGACAGGAGGAGGCGGTGTCATTACATATGTCATACACATGTCATGCATGCACGGTTATAATGACAATGGCAGTAGGTGACTGTTAAATTGGCTGTCGCTGTTCTAGACACTGCACCCAGTGCCTCCAGGTGACCCTCACATCAATTCCACAGGGCAGACACTCTTAGCCCTGTGTCACAGATGTGCAGGAAATGGCCTCTGGGCTAAGGTTCTGGGTGCGGGCATGACACAGCCAGTCCCAGAGCCAGCAGCCTGAACTCCCGCCAGAGCACAAGTGCACCGGGAGGCAATGCTGACAAAGTCACCAACGCTGTGCCCATTTCGCTATTAGGGTCAGAGCCACTGTCGGTTTTCTATTGCTATGTTGAAGTTATCCTGAAGCAGCACACACCGATCATCCTCTGGTCTCTGTGGACGTCGTGTCCAGGCACAGCCGACCCAGGCCCCTGCGCTGCACCTCCAACGCCGCAGTCTAGGTGTCAGCTGGGTCTCGTTCCTCCTGAGGCTGGGGCCTCCTCCAAGCTCAAGTGACTGCTGGCAGAATTTGTTTCCTTGAGTCTGTAAGAATCAAGGCCCCTGGCTTCTTACTGGTGTTGGCTGGAGGCCACCCCAGGTCCTACTGGCCAGTTGCGTGGCCTTCCTGAGGGACACTCCTGTCAGAGCATGGCTTTCCCATGGCCAGTGGGGGAATCTGTCCCTCCACTCCACTGGGACCGGGTTGTGTAAAGACCTAGTGGTGGAAGTGACATTGCATCCCCTTTGCCATACTCTACTAGCCAAATGCCAGGCAGGGGTCTCCCTCAGGACAGGAGAAGGGATTGGGCCGCTAGCCACTGGGGGTCACCTTGAGACATGTCTGCCACAAGTTCCTTGACTTTGTTGCTCCCTTTTGTGCCTCAGTTTCCTTTTTTCCAAACAGTACCATGGCCCATCTCCCCCTGGGTCTCATTCCCTCGTCTGTGGGAGCCCGAGACTCGTGCTTCCTATTTTTTGTGGATGTGTAGACACGGGTGTGTGAACTACTTGCTGCCTCTTTACACACATGTGCACACACACAGACTCACCTACCAACTCCTCCTACACTCAAAAGGCAGCACAGAGCCCTTCTGTGACCACACATGGGGTGTGGCTCCCACACACACTGAGCAATTCCCTGGTGAACACCAACCTTTATTATAATTCAGTTCATCCTGGTACCTGTCTACCTGGAGTTTGAGTCCGACCCCATGGGCTAAAGGTGCCCACACAAGATACCAGTCATGAGTTCTAAGTTGTGATGTGACCATCGCTTCCGACTATGAGTGGGCAATAACTCGGGCTCCCCACACCTACTCCTGAGGTTTGGTCATTTCTAGAGTGGCTCACAGAGCTTGGACAAATGTTTGAGTTCCATTTACCACTGTCTCTTATGGGAGGACACAGACAAACAGGTCAGTGGGGAGGGGAGTTCCAGCTGCCCTCTAAGCCCCATCAGGTCATGTGGATCCAGAGCCCCGCCCACTTCCCAGAGATCCCCTATGGGGCAGAAAGCTCCAACACTCTAGTCTCTTGGTCTCGCAAGATGTGAGTGGCCCACACCTGGGGCCATCCATGAGCCTTACCCTATGTCACCTCAGTCCTGTGATCAAAAAGACTCTGTATGACCAACACAAGATGCTCTCATCATTCAGGAAATTCCCAGGTTTTTTAAGATCTCTGCGGTGGGATCTAGGGACAAAGTTCCGTGGATTTCATATTAGAACACAGCCGGGGGCTCCAGTCAGGCCTTCACTTCGCCTCTCTATTTCACCCAAGATCATATTTTTGTTTCATTTTCATCTTTGAGACAGGCTCTTCCTGTGCAGTTCAGGCTAGCCTTGAACTCGAGGCTTCACGGCTGCTGAGATTTCAGGCATATCCCATCAATTCTGGCTCGGTGTATTCATGTTTAACAGCTCTACTCATACAGCGTTGGCCCCGCACTGTGACTCGAATGTGGAGGCTGTTCTGGTACAGCAACCTGAAACAGACTCACTCCACAATATTGAGTACTCAGCCCAGCGTATTTTTGGAGGTATACAACCACCAGCATATTACAGTTTCAGAACACCTTGTTGGTGCAGAAAGAAGCCCTTTGCCTTTGCAGTCACCCCTCAGCCCCAGACAACAGCTCCTCTATCATCTGTCTCTTTCAGTTTTTCTGTTCTGAACTTCATAGACAGTTGACCCGCTTTACCTCTGAGTTCTTCATGGACCACTCCAACTAACTTTACATAGAAAATACTCTTTTTAAAATGCTGCCTATCCTGAACATCAACAGACTTCTCTTTCTTGGTATTCTTCCCTGAACAACATGGCCAAACATCTAGGAGCATGGCATTTTCACAGTATCGGGTGAGGTCAGCCATCCGGGTATGATTTACAGTTGGCTGGGGTGGCACACAGACCACATGCACATGCCTCGTCACCTCCTGGAGGAGGCAGGGCACCTGCAGAGTGTGGTGTCCATAGGGGCTCCTAGAACCCATCTTCGCAGGACGAAGGTCCGTGAGGAGGACTGCACAGCACTGTGCCTGGCCAAACCTTAGTGGAGAGCGTAGATGCAATGCCCGGCCAGCTGCCAACCAGAGACCAGGACTTCAAGCACTCCCAGGAGCCAGGCAGCTGGGGGACAAGGAGTGTTGAGGACAGTAGGCAAAGGAATGCAGAGGGAACATCTGCATTAGAGGGGGCATCTCTGCTGACAGAGGCTGACAATGTAGGCTTATGGGCATGTCTTGGTTTTTAAACATTGTAGTGCTAAGAAAACTGAGGCCTTTAGGCTACATAGAGCTCACGTTCTCCATTTCTGACATTATTTATAAGTAAATACCATCAGCCTGGGTTCCCAGCCCACAGGTGAGTCCTAACACACATCTCTCCCAGCCTTGGAGAGCTCTGAATACAAATTATGATATTTTTCTTGGGGACTTTCAAGAAATTCCTTCTGTTAATCTCCTGAAATCTTGGTTTGCTAATATAAATGGAAATAGCTTAGAGTTGTCCAAAAGAAAACAGGCCAATACACAACTCACCACACCAGGATTGTTTTTTAATTTTGGTTTTTTGAGACAGGGTCTCGCTATATAGTTCAAGCTGGTCCTCAATTCATTCTGTAGCCCAGACTGGCCTTGAACTTGCAGTGATCCTCCTGCCTCAGCCTCTACAGCACTAGGATTACAGATAAGCACCACCCTGCCCAGGCTGACTTGACTTTAACACCCTCCACCTCACCCCAGAGGAGATGAAATTCACAGCGAATTTTCAACATGCTAGAATAAAACAGAAATCAAAACTAAAGATGATAGGTATACAGCTACATTCTCTTAATGCAATGAATAGAGGCATCTGCTCTAATGGTGTTTATAAATAGAATATCATGTCTGCACCTTGTACAACAAATGGCCACTAAGAAAACAATATGCAGTGTATTAATTATTGAATCTGTTCTAATAATTTGACTTGAAACTGTCTCATTGCTATTTGTTCTTCAATAAAATTATGAAAGAAAAAAATAGATTTGAGTTAAAAAAGAAAAAAACTAGTCTTAGATAAGCTGTCAATTGGTTTTTAGGGGGAAAAATAAGTTAACAGGAACTCCTTTTTTAATAACAAATATTTTTTATAATTTATTTATTTATTTTTTAATCAATACATTGTACATCGTTATCTTCTTAGTGGCTATCCATAAAACAAGAAGCAAACAGGATATCCTGTCCAAACACTATTAGTACAAATCTTCACGTTGAGAGTTAACAGGAACTCTTTTAGTTGTACAGAGCTTTTTTTTGATTCCTCGTGGGGTGAGGTTTGTCTTTAGAGCTCTTGGCTCCGGCCAGGCAGTCGCGGCCCCCACGGGGCAGGGCAGGCGGAGGCCGAGGCTGGCACTGCCCAGCCCGGTGTGGTGAGCTCACTCCGCAGGGATGCGCGCGGCGCGGCAGGAATTCACGCGCCGAGGTCGAGGTCAGCGTTTGGCTATCGCCACACTTGCGCCCTAGACAAGCTGAGAGCTGAAGGCTCCTGTCAGCAGGACCCGGCCTGCCCGTGGGAACGCTGGGAGCTGCCCGGGTCCTGGCAGGGCCAGGTCAAGAGTCCTTCGAACCAAGAGGTGTCTATCAGATCAGCCGAGGGAAGCAGCGGAGCGCAAAACACTGGCCGCAAGTGGGATCTTTGCAGTGTTTCCAAACATTCCTCTGGGATAAGCAAGATTCTTGCTCAAGATTTTCAGCTGGGGCCCAGGATTTCCAGCTCCAACCATGGAATGAGGCCAGAGGCCCAGCTGCCCCTCCCAACCCAGCCTCCTCCATCCCGAGGGAGTCCCAGCAAGACCCTCTGCCTGCCTCCTCCTCCACCTGGCTGCGAATCTGAAATTCCACCTTTGAAATTTATGCTGGAGCTCTGCAGCAGATACTCCCCTGGGAAGGAACTGCTTTCATCGGGCATTTACACCTCAGGGTAAATGTGTTTATCAGAGCTGGCCAGCCAGCATGGAGGAGAGCAAAGAAAGGAGCTGGCTAGGAGAGAAAGTTTCCAGAGCCACCTCAACAGGACTGAAAAGGAAGCTGCAGCTCTTCTCTGGGCACCTGCTAGAGGGAGAAAGGCTGCCCCAACCCAGGAGGGAGGGGGCAGGAGTCAGGCAGGCGGGGGGAACCTATGGAGAATGACTAGGCCAGTCTGGCTGTGTGTGTGGCATCTGTCTTCTCTCAGAGACAGTCCCTGTGGGACGCTTTGTAGTGTTCCCCTGCACTCCCCAAAGATGGAAGAGGCAAGCACTGTCCTCCTGGTCATGGCAAGGGCCACTTCTCTAGGCACCCTCAACACCACCGTCCTAGGTCTGCTTCATCTCATGTGGGCACTGTGCATTTCAAGAAAGTGAGAGGGTGTGTCTAGTGAAATGTGATCTTGCACCTGGGGAGGAAGGAGACTGGGACCCAGGACTGGCCCTAAGCAACCACTTCCACCCTTTGGACGAGGTGCCAAGGCGCTCCACAGAGTCACTGACACAAAGGGCCCAGCTCAGGCACTGCCTCCCCTCATGGCCGTCATTTCAGAATTAATCACAGAGCAGCTTCATGGCCTCCTGCAGTTGGCATCAGTCCTGAGAAGCATAATCCAGAGTCCTGCCTGTTTACTGAGCCCAGGTGACCCGTGACAAGCCTACAACCTATGGGACAGACCTGCACACAGGCCAAACTGAGGAACAAGGCAGCCACGCTAAGTCAAGGAGGGCAGCAAATGTCAGCTCCACACCTCTCATGCCCACTTTTAGGGTGCAGGCAATAGTAGACTTTTATAAAAATATTTCTTTAAAATATAAATATTTTAAAATCATTCCTGACACTGAGACAGTTGGGGCTGGGGAGATGGCTCAGTAGAATAAGTATTTCCCTGGAAAGCGCAAGGACCTGAGTTCAATCCCCAGTTCCACCAAAATAAAATAAAAATAAAATAAAGGCAGTAAATAAAATGGCTTGCTATGTCTAAAGAACAAGAGGAAGATGTCCATGTAAGATGCCCCAAAGGCTCTACCCATTGAGGACCACCTCTCGACTCAAGAGAATTTCATTCCCCTACATGATATGATTTAAAAAATGCAGAATTCCTATTCTTAAAAATAATAATAATAATTTCAGTAAAATCATGTTACATTTATTTGTTTGTTTGTTTGTTTTGGCAGAACCAGGGATTGAACTTAGGCCCTTGCACTTGCCAGGGAAGTACTTCTTCCACTGAGCCATCTTCCCAGCCCTCATGTTACCTTTAATCCCCTCAAAATACTCCCCATCACTCTGCACACACTGATCCCATTCTTCCCACCACCTTCTGAAGCAGCTCAGGAGTGCTCTTCTGTGACCTTGGGAGGTGACAAAGGCAGGCTTGTGATGCCACACGCTCTGGGGCCCTCCACCTTATGCACTGGATTCAGCATCTGGTGACTTCTGGTTCCTCCCCAACATCAAAACAACCATGAAAGGGAAATATTTTGAGGTCATTCCTGACACCAAGACAGACACAGTGGCCACTAAAGACACTCAGGGAAGAGGCCTCCATAACCGCTGCAGAAAGCAGCCAGAACTGTGGGCGAAGTGTGTTTGAAGCAATAGGATTTCAAGGGGGATTCATGGTAGTGTGTCTTTAATTATAATTTTGCTTTTATTTAAACACACACTATGTTTCCTGATCAGCCATAGCTGACTGCGGGCAGAAAGCACCTAGCTCAGGAGCTAGAGTTAGACAGAAACCCTTCATGAGCAATCACTTCGTGAGCTGGGAAAGGCACCACTATGGCCTCATGTGGCTTCGGCTACTGCACAATCAGCCGCAACTCGGATTCCCACATGACACCTTCCCATCTTTTCATGTCCACAAGAAGCCTAGCACTAGCCGGGCATGGTGGTGCATGTCTGTAATCCCAGCACTCGGGAGGCTGAGGCAGGAGGATTGTTGTGAGTTCGAGACCATCCTGAGCTGCAAAGTGAGCTTAAGGCCAGCCTGAACTGCATAGTGAGACCCTGTCTCAAAAAAGACAAAAAAAAAAAAAAAAAAAAAAAAAAAGAAGCCTAGCGCTGAGACTATGCCCTGATTTTTGTTGCAGCGCTTTGAAAACAAAAACAAAGCCCAATGAGCTCTCTTCTGGCCAAGGCGGGCCTCGCTGCACTCTCTGAGGGCTGCTCCCAAGCCTTCTCTGGATGGACTGCAGGGTCTGAGAGCGCCTACCTCCCACGCCGGAGTCCTGGAGTTGGAAAGAATACATCATTTCCAGTTTGATGTGTCCAAAAGCGAGCACACAGTGCAAGGAGAAGGTGCTGTAATTCACTCCGCAGCGGAGCCACGGATTCTCCTCAGACATGGTCTCAGCATAAAGTAAATTGTATTTCCAGGACCGCTGCCAAGCGCAACAATGCAAGTAATGATGACCAAAAACAGCAAGATGGAAGTGAACCAGAAGTGATGAAGTTCCATAAGGAAATCCCAAGATGGCTCTAATAGGCTCAGTTTCACTTGAAGATTAATTAACTAAACCAGGTTGGCCAAACCCCAGGACAGGGGACTGTGCTAGAGGAAAAGTCACAGGAAGCCCCAGGGACACAGGCAGGCTCTGCACGCCTCCACCGTCCGTGATCCGGAAACAGCCCAGGGGAGTCTCTGCAGTGTCCTGTCCCTCTTCCTGCTCCTTTTTCCTTTTCCTCCTCCTCTCCCTTCCCCTCAGCTGAGCCAGGACGATTTCCCAAGACCTCCGCATGACTGCACTTCTGGACAGAAAGGGTTCCTAGCAAGTCACCATCGAGTCTGCGAGTGTGGGCTGAGAAGGGACCCCGACTTCATACTAGGACTCTGGGGCCCACAACAACACTGTGAGCTGGCTGTGACCACGACTACTTTAGAGACAAAGAAACTGTAATTCTGGAAAGTAAACTATCCAAATACAAACACTTTAGAAGCAGAAAAGAAAAACACAGGGCCTTTACAGAAATGCTGCTGTGGCCTATGTATCATCTCTGATATTATTCAAGAAACACTCATGAAAGAGTTGGCTTAGTTTAAAAAGGCACCTGGGAAAGGCACCACTTAGGCCAGTCATGGGGTTAAATGCAATGCCTATTATCCCAGGATTCAGGAGGCTGAGGCAGGAGGATCACTGCAGTACACACATCCTAGTGCCAGAGGCTGACCTTAAACTCACCATGTAGCCCAGGCAAGTAGATCAGTGGATTAAAGTGTCTGCTACCAGGCACAGGGGCCAGAGATTCAATCCCCAGGTCTGCCATGCTGGCCCCACCCCAGAGCACACTGAGATGGCAATTGAGACTGGGCATGGTGCTGCACCCCTCTAATCCTAGTTCATGGGAAGCTGTAAACAGGTGGATCAATACAAATCTGATCTAGTAGTGAGTCCCTGAACACCCTGTAATCCCTTCCCTAAAATAAATAAATTAAATAAAAGGTAAGAAATAATTTTGATTCAATATTATTTATTACCAAATTACTGTGCTGCTTAAAACTTTTTTCCTCCTTCTGGTGAACTTACACAGGAAAGAAATGGTGCTAGCCGGGTACAGTGGTGCACACCTGTAATGCTAGCACTCGGAGGCAGGAAGGCCCCAAGTTTGTGCTTACCCAAGGCAATCTAGCAATTCAGTGAGACCCTGACTCAAAATAAGAAATAAGAGCTGGGGATGGCAGGGAGCGATGGAACATACCTATAATCCTATCCCTGGGGAAGCTGAGGCAGGAGAGCTACTGTGAGTTCAAGATCAGCCCGAACTACATAATGAGACCTTGACTCAAAACATAAATAAATAAATAAATAACTCGCCCAGAGCGCAGGCCAGGCATGTGAGTGACACCACCCAGGTCACCAGATCCTAAAGTGACCCAGAGCGCAGGCCCAGCATGGAACCCTTCAGCAGAACTCCCTGCAAAGAGGCTAGAGGCAAGACCAGCTGATTCGGAAACAGAACATCTTGCCAGTGTGACACAAAGGGTTCACCTGCAAGGCTGCAGCAGGAAGAAGTGAAGCACAGCATCCAGACCCAAGCCACACCCACCTGGAGGAGTCTGAACTTCATAGATCCAGACCTGGTGCTAAGGTAATAACTCTATCTAAGCTCTACACCAAAGGTTCAAAAGTCAGTGGTATACAAAATGGCATAGTGAAGGAACAAAAAGCAGTCTCAGGCCCAGTGTCCACCCAGTACAAATGCAGAAGACACAGCATGGAGGAAATTGGAAACCACACACCTGAAATCTCCGAAATAATAGTGGTGGGAGTAAAGAAACAAGTGCAGAAAGGTATGGAAGAGATCAGATCATAAATAATTTATGAAGTAAAACATGTAATGAAAACTATAATCAAACAAGTACTAAGTGCTTCTAAAGAATACACTGATTAAAAAAATAAAGCAGAATATAGAAATTATGGATCCCCTGAGTAAGCAATATAGGAAAGCAATAGAATGTATGAAACAGATTCGAAGTGATATACAGAAAATTAAAACCTCAATCACGAGCTGGCAAATCTGTTTGACTGAAAGTGAAAATAGACATTCTGACCTTAAAGACACCATTGCAGCTAGTGAAAAAGTAAGCAAAGATCTCTTAAAAACACCTAGGATACAGGAAAAAATAATTCAACACCTGCAAGACAATGAAAAGATGAACAATGTGAGACTAATAGGCATCAATGAGAAGGAAGGAGTCAATACAAATGATATAAAAAGAACATGGGCAGAAGTAACAGCAGAAAACTTCCCAAATATGGGACAACAATCTGACATTCACTGTAAATGAAGCATGTAGAACTCCAAATAACATCAACCCAATTAAAACCACTCCCAGAGTGGTTTTATATAATAATCAAGATCCCAGAAATTCAGCACAGGAACAGTATACTAAAAGCTGCTAAAGAAAAGAAACAGATCACATTTAAAGGAAAACCCATTAGAATAATGGCAGATTTCTCTTCACAAACCATCAAGGCAAGAGTGTGGAGCAAAGTACTTCAAGTCTTGCAAGAAAACAAATGCCAACCCAGACTGATATACCCTGCAAACTCTCTTTCAATATAATGGAGAAGTAAAATACTTCCATGACATAGAGCAACTAAAGAATTTCATGATGACAAAGCCAAGCCTACACAGACTACTAAATGATGCTCTAGAGAGGGAGCAAAATGATCACAACCCCATAAACAAGATTGGAAAGAACTCACCAAGTAGGGCAAACAAACACAGGAGAATAAGAGGTATACAATAGCAGTCTTTCAGTTATTCTTTTGTAGACAGCAGCAAAATATTTCCATCAGCACACTCGACAAATGGACTTCTCCTGCACACTATGGGCCAAGATTCCATATGGGACCACAGGGCGGATTTCAAGGAAAGAGCTGCAGCTCAGTAAGTGCACAGTCACTATCCATGTCCACAACACACTAGAACTTTGCTATCCTGTCCCCAAACTGTCAGAAGTGATGGTCATTTATTTGTCATTCCAGCATCTTAGTATTTCTTTTTATTATTTATTTATTTATTTATTTATTTATTTGCCTTTTTGAGACAGGATCTCACTATGCAGTTCAGGCTGGCCTTAAGCTCACTTGGTAGCTCAGGCTGGTCTCAAACTCACACCAATCCTCCTGCCTCAGCCTCCTGAATGCTGGGATTACAGGCCTGCACCACCACGCCTGGCTCTTAGTACTTCTTTACTATCATGTAAACCTTTTCTTAGTTCAAATGTTTTGAAACATTTAATTTTTAATTAATTAGTATTTAATTTTATGAATATTGCTTAATCTTAATTTTTTTTAAGATTCATATATCTTTGAATTACAATTTATATAAAAGATATCATATGATATCTTCTCCTAATATTAGAAGCTTTAAAATGAAGCCGGGTGTGGTGGCACATGCCTGTAATCCTAGCACTCAGGAGGCTGAGGCAGGAGGATTGCTGTGAGTTCGAGACCAGCCTGAGCTACAAAGTGAGCTTAAGGCCAGCCTGAACTGCATAGTGAGACCCTGTCTCAAAAAGACAAAAAAAAAAGTATATTTCTATTTTCTGTTGACTTTATATTACTTCTTCCCTGTCCTTTATACACACATACACACACATTTATGTGAAAAAAAAAAAAAATACGTGTTTAACCTGACATGGATTTGTACTGTTTTGTAGAAATCTTCAGTGACCTTTCAAATGAGGGTTCATCTAATATATTTTATATAGTCCGGCATAACTATCACTTTGAGAGCTCTTTATTGTTCATCCAGGAGCATCCTGCAACTTCTCTTGCCTTTTGAACTATGCTCTTTGTTATTTCTTATATGCTAGATCTGGAGGTATTAAAATATTTCAAGTTTGTATAACTAGAGAATATTTTACTTTTAGTTTTCAAAGGTATGTTTGCTAAGTATAAAATTCAAAGAGGACAGATCATTTTTTTTCTTTCAGTCCTTTCATTAGTCCAGTTTCTTATACACTTGGTCCTTTGTTTTCTTTCTAATGTGGAATAAGATGTTATTTAATTTTGTTCTTCCATAACATATTTTTATGTATATGCTTTAATCATTTTTTTCTTTATAATAAGTTTTAGACAATTTCATTTTTGTGTATCTTGGTATGATTTTATTTAAATTTCTAGTGCAAAAGGTTCATTTTTTTCTTGGAAATGTGTATTATAAGTTGAACTCAATTCAGAAATTTTAAATCTTTAAATATTTATTGCCTATTCCTTTGTACTTTGAGAATTCTAATTCTATAAATATAAAAAAAGAAAGGAGCAGTTAATGTTTACAATTTTTGTTTTTACTCTTCTTTTTTTCTCTCTTGAATTTCTCATAACTTCTTAGTTATTCTTTTTTAAAAAACAAAATTTGTATGCTTATATCTGGTAGTCTAAACAACTGATTTTCACCTAGCATCATGTAGCAACCATTATTGGATTCCTATTACTTTGATTGGTGAAATCTTGTCTCATGTATAATGCTGTTTTCTTCTATGACTATTTTGTATTCTTTAAAACTAATAATAAAAAGTACAAAAATAAATACATACATAATTCAAAACGAAAGAACTGGGGCTATAACTCAATGTGAGGGCCCTGTATTCAATCTATAGCATTATCCAAAAGAAGAAAGGAAGGGGGGAAGAGGACGGGGCGGGAGGGCAGAGGCCACGCTGTCCCGCCCCTGCCCTGGGCTCCGGCATCCAGTGTCCCCTTGGCAGCCCCGGCCGCAGGTCTCGCGGGCACTGCACCCAGCCCGCCCTTGGCAGAGTGGGCGTCTCCTCCCAAATTCCCCCCCCACCCTTTGCATCTCAAGGGTGAGAACCCCCGCAGCCCCCGGCCTGGGCCGCCCACCCTGCCAAGCAAGGCCCTCCGAGCCTCGCCCACGTCCTGTGGCCCCGCTGCGACCTGGCCAGGCCGGCAGGCCCAGAGCGCAGCCGTGCCGGGCACGTGTGCGGTCCCCGTTCAGGCCCGCACCGCACACACCAGAACTGAAGCCCCGGCGAGGAAGCGCTGCCCTCACCCCGGGCCGCATCCGGTCTGCGCCCGCCGCCCTGCGCTCTGACCCCGTCTCCACCCGCTTCCTCCCCGCACCCTGTGCTCCGCCGCGCTGCCCAGGCCTGTTCCTCCCACCCTGCGCCAGCCTCCGCTTGCCTCACTTCCTCACTCTCCAGCCAGCCATCACCCCATCAAAGGGGACGCCCCAAAGAGCTCATCTAAGCCGGGCCATTCCAGGCCCCTGAGCCCGTGATGTTGGCCTGAGAGCCCGTGTGCCTGGCAGGGTCAGCTGCTCGCAGACATCAGCCCGCAGCCGGGGCGGGCCTCGCAGGACTGGGCCTTCTTCTGTTTATTGGGGGAGGGAGCTTGTTTGGTTTGATCTGATTTTTGTCTTTTAAAAATTTATTTTTTTCATTTTTATATTTAGTACAGGGTCTACAGGGTCTCACTACACAGATCCAACTCATAGTGATCCTCCTGTTTTCAGCCTCCCAAGCACTGGGATTATAGGTGCGCACCACCGTGCCCAGTCACAGTCGCAGGGAACCCGGGTCCCTGCGCCTGCCTGAGCAGGTGCGTTACTCCGCTGAGTTCTCTGGCTGGCCCCTGTTTTTTTGTCTTTTTGAGATTTCATTGTGTTTCTAGGGTTTCATTGTGTAATTCAAGCTGACCTCGAACTCACTCTGTAACCCAGGTTGGCCTCAAACTCACAGCGATACTCCTGCCCCAACCTCCAGAGTGCTGGGATCACAGATGTGTGCCACCCTATCAAGCCTCACCAACTATTTATTATACTAAGTTAAATTTCATAGCCTTTAATTTTTTGGGGGGGACAAGAAATTTCTTAGTCTTAGGCTGGGGAGATAGCTCAGTAGAATAAGTGCCTGCCTGGCAAACACAAGGCCCTGAGTTTAATCCCTGATACTGCAGAAAAAAAAGAAGAAAGAAGAAGAAGAAGACGAAGAAGAAGAAGAAGAAGAAGACGAAGACGAAGACGAAGACGAAGACGAAGACGAAGAAGAAGAAGAAGAAGAAGAAGAAGAAGAAGAAGAAGAAGAAGAAGAAGAAGAAGAAGAAGAAGAAGAAGAAGACGTCTGTTAGTCTAAATTTAGTGAAACCATTCTAAACCTCGGGAAGAATTAAAGGCATCTCTGGTTCCGAGAGCCAAGCTAGTGTGGCAGCAAGTATCCGGGAAGGCCAGAAGCCTGGCACCCTCGGAAGTGTACTTGGCATTCACTGCTTAAGGAGAGTGCTCTTGGGCAGCTTTGCCCCCACTACTTGGGGTTCCCTCTCCTGTGGCTCTATCACCCCACCTTCGGAAGCTCTCCTGGGGTCCCCTCACTTGCCTACTCAAGCTGAGAAAGAGGCCCCCAGGTTCTCTGGGGAAACTTGGGGAACCAGGCTCAGAAGCGGGAGGCCTCACCTGCACAGGTGGCACTGACTGCAGTAACCCTGCGGCCCCTACTCAGCTGCCAAGGAGCAAGGCTGCCCAGGGGACTGGGGACAGGACAGTGTCACCTCTGGGTGGCATTGCCCTGTGTTTTTCAGCTACCCTTGAAGATCCATGCTTGGTGGCTTCTTTGTGTTTGCCATGGCGACATCAAGTCAAGTGCCCCGTGTGTGTGAGGCAAGTGCCTGGACTGCATAGCAAGACCCTGTCTCAAAAAGACAAAAAAAAAAAGAACCTTATAAGTAAAAGAAGATCAAAACCTCAAACCCAAGCCAAGAACAAGCACAGGAAATTGAATAGAGCAAAATACAGTGTTGAGTCTTTCATGGTTTTCTCTCAGCTGATCTGTTTAGGAAAGTTCAATACCCAGCAACATCAGGTGTCTGTCACACCGAGGAAAAGGGAGCAGGTAAAATAACTGGGAGAGCAGATCTGTGCCAGTCAAGCAAGGCGGCAATAGCCAGAGCAATCTTCACCAGAAGGCATGTGTAACAGAAGACAACAGGGAGAATACAGATTGCTGTGGGGCAAGCTCGAGAGGACGTCCTCAGGGTCCTGAGGGAGAGATCCAGGTGGGAGAGGTCTGGGTGGGAGAGGTCCGGGAGCCAACAGCACAAGCAAAGTCATGTGGGAATGTATGGCAACCAGAGCAGGAAGAAAGCTGGCTAGCTGATGCAGAGAATGTGCTGTGCCCAGTAAGAGGTCGAGGCTCACGTCTGTAATCCCTGCAGCCTGGGAGGCTGAGGCAGGAGCATCTCAAGTTTGAGCCAGCCTGGCCCTGCTTTATGCTACTGTAACAGAACACCACAGGCAAGTGATTTATAAAGAACTGAAAGGAATTAGCTTGGCATTCTGGAACTATCTAAGCCTGCCCTGTCAGGGCCTTGTTCATTTGTCATCACATGTTAACAGGGCAAAGAGAGATCCAGGAAGCCAGGGGGAGGGGACATGGGACAGACACACCATCAGCAACAGCAAACCTGCCCCCCAAATCAGGACCCCAGTGCATTCCTGAGCATAGAACCCCAAGAGCTAAGTATACCCTCACCTCCACCTCCCAAAGCCCCTCACCCCCACATCTACTTTCCCAGCACATGAACCTCAGGCTCTGGAGTCCAGATTAGAAGTAATCAGAGCAAGGGCCAGGGGCAGGGCCCAGTCAGCGGAGAGACGCTGAGGCCCGTGAGGAATCCGGCTACAGTTGGTTGGGTGGGCAGGACTGGGTGACAAGGACTCGCTCTGAGAAGCAGCGGCTGAAGCAGCAAACCCAGGAGACTTCAGAGAAAGGAGAGCTGTCCAAAAAGGACGGGACCCAGGAGGAGACCCAGACAGGACCGGCAGCTGAGGGATTTACGAGGCGCACAGCGCACTTTCACACACGTAACTCCACATCATGTAGCACAGCCTTAAGCGTCTGTGGCCCATTCCCTTTTAAGCTCTAATTCTAAGGCACGTGGTTAAAATCAGGATTCCTAGTCTTGCTGGCCTTCCTCTCATAGATCTTGGAAATTTTCAAGGTTGGGGATTGAGCCTACACCTCGAAATTTCACAGAGCTCTCAGGCCCTCCTTTAACTTGTAGCAGGACAGCAGAACTGCACCGTATGTAATCAGGATGTACATTCCTGAGAGGAGAAATCACAGCGCAGGATCAAAATGATTCTTGAGCCACCATAGCTGGTATAGGGCAGATAACCAAGTATTGGGTGAACCTTTGACCTGATATTTTCTGCTCTTTTTTAATAGCGACTTCTGAAGCAAAATGGAAGAAGTCCAGTGGATGCCTGGTATACAAAGAAAAATAGACACTGGTCCAGAAGAAGGTGGACATCAGGAAAGGTGTTTTCAAAAACCTGTTGGAAAATGAAGCTTGCAGGTCTGAGAAGTACAGAAATGTCTGGATGGGAAATATGAAAACCGGCCTGCAGTGAAAGGAAAGGCAAAAGGGCAAGCGGCCCACCACGCCCATGACCATGGTGGAGGAGGGCCAGAGCCCTGGAAGTCTGAGGGAACCACATTTCTCCAAATGTGGGATTAGCATGGAGTGAGATCAGCAGAGAGTCCTTCCTGGTCCTCATCTCAGCCCATGAAGTTTATGTGGGTAATCCAAAGGATAAGCTATTGAAACCTGTCAAGTTAATCCTAATCTACCCCTTCCAGTGTGACCCATGGTGAGAATAGAAACACCAAGGCATATTTATAGTTATGGGGAGCTAAGAGGCCCTACGTCCAGCCATGGTGATGGCTATCTGGAACAAAGGCCTTGACCCAGGGCCAAGCCCGGGTTTTACTCAGTCATGAAGGAGGAGTGGCTGAGGATGGCAGGAGGTGGGTGAGTGCTGTGAGCGGGGCTAGGTGGGAGGCCTGCACTTAGCTCTGTGATGTGCAGAGAAGGATGTGCAGAGAGCCATCTCTCTGCAACTGAGGTAGTGTCTAATGTTCTAGGGTCGGTGCTTCCGCTCTGATGGGTAATGTTTCAAGCCCCAGAAAGTCACAGCCTCTATCTCGAGGTTCAATCGAGCCAACAACATGGAACACTGGCACTTTGGCCTGTCCTGACCCAGCCCATATTGAAGAGCAGCAGGTGAGGGTTGCTGGGGAAACACGGTGCTGTCTTCAAAGACTGCCACCAGCACCCTGGCTAGACCAGTATGCACTGCTTAAAGCCAACTGAGGCTCTGTACCGACCAATCCATGCATACAGAGGAAGGCACAGCCTAGGTGGAGACAACTGGTCTTCTCTCAAGGAGAGCACCCAGGTGTCCTCCACAAGATCCAACAGAGCATTGGCAGCTTTGGCTCATGGCATCGTCAAAGGCGCAATCTTTACTTAGATGCTGGCGCACCCAGCTTATGGGAGACCTAAGGCACAGGTTAGGCTGGCTCTCACCAGCTTCCATGGGACAGGAACAAGGTGAGTTCTTTGTTAGAAGTACTACAGCATGATGGATTCCCAAAGGCAATGCTACAGAATTAAAGAGTCCTTCAAATTTGGAGGCACAAAAAGAATTTGGGAAGAAAGAAGTTGGGTTCATTGGAATTAAGGCATCTATCAGAGATTTCCCATTGATTTCCAAAACCCAGTCTTCTCACTCAGTAACAGGATTCCTAAATGTTAGCAGGGGCTCAGGCTACTAAGAACCTTTCCCAGCATGCTTTGCAACTGAGGTCCAATCACATGACCAGGTTTGAGTCAATGGATTTTGTTTTGGTGTTTTGTTTTCTTTTGTTTTCAGTGCTAGAACTTGAACCCTGAGCTTTTGCACTGAGCTACATTCCCAGCCCCTTTTCATTTATTTTATTTATTTTTTTTTTTTTTGAGACAGGGTCTTGCTTTGTCATTAAGTTGCCCAGGCTGAGTGATTCTCCTGCCTCAGCCTTCCAGGGTGCTGGGATTGCAGTACCACACCACCACACCCTGCTAGGGTCACAGATATAAAAGGAAGTGTACTGTGCAACTCAGGGAGCATGCCCTGTGCAGGGGCCTCTCCCCTTCCTGCTCACTAAAATGAACATGTGACTGCTGAACAGCCACCCTGACCCCAAGGGGAAGCCTCCTGTTGGACACAGGGAAGAAAGACCACAGGAGCCGCCCGCTGGTGGTGGGAGGTCTGCCGTCCCGTTGAGAGACAAACTGGGCAGATAACATGCATTTTTCTCAGTAGTGGTCCCTAAAGTTAAACCTGATTTGCCACTATGAATTCCAGGTATACTAAAGCCAGTTTTATTAATTAGGCAATCATCAACCAGTGCTACCAAGGGAGAAGGATTCTTGCACCCAAACGGGGACAGTCCACTGCTTTTAAGTGAGCATTAGGATAATTCTGATCAGGCCTTTGCCTGATCAGGTTGTGAATTTAAACTTGATGGTAAGAAAAAAAAAAAAAGGCAATCGCCTCACTAGGGCTCGGGAAGGGCGAAGCCAGCACCCACAGCCCCTGAGAATTTTAAGATGCAGCACTTCTGGGCGAGAGGGCCGACTTGCAGGCGGAAAGTGATGCAGACACCACAGCAGATAGCAGGGGCCCAGAGCTGCCTGCTCCTAAGCCTCGAGTGAGTGCAGGGTGTGGCCACAAGAGAGGGCTGTGCATCACGCAGGAGAAAGTCAGGAGTGACCTGAGCGACTCCACAGAGCCAAGAAAGCATAGTCACATCTTTCTACACAGAAGTTTCAGCTAAGTCCTGCATCTCTGGCAATATGCCAAAACTCAGTGAGGTGGAGTTGCAAGTACTAAATGCAAGTGAAAAACCCACAGATCAAGCAAGGTAGCCAAAGGGGGAACCTGATTTCTCCTGCCTGGGATGACACATGCAGGGCGGCGAAGGCCCCTCCTGAACGGCAAACAAGCAACTGCTCTTAAGAACCAAAAGCAAAGGGCATACTGTGGTCCCATTTTGGGGTGCCAGAGCAGAATTTATATAGAAAATATTTTCACAAGAACTATGATGTAACAGTGGTTATGACACAATCTAGTTCCACATTTTGGCCGAAAACTCAAAATCCCATTGTGCAGTTACCCAACTTAAAAAAAAAAAAAAAAAAAAAAAAAAAAAAAAAAAAAAAAAAAAAAAAAAAAAAAAAAAAAAAAAAAAAAAAAAAAAAAAAAAAAAAAAAAAAAAAAAAAAAAAAAGGAACTGTGATTTAACCCATAACTATAAACAACAGCACAAGAAAATCACAAGGACTTACATAAAGAGAATTTAATTGAGAATGCCTTGTCATTGCTTAAACATTACTAGAAGCTCAGGAAAGTATTTGACGGGAAATGAAAAAAAATCTGATTCTTAAAAAGGGGATCCATTACATGGAAACAAAACCACCCCACGTTAGCAGAATACTCCTTTTTCTTTCTCAGTGTAAAGACTGACCAAGCTAGAGGAACAGGGAGACACAGAGAATTTGAAGGACAGCCCTAAGGCAGAAACTGGGCAACAAAAGAAAGTGGGCTGCTAGAGAGCTCTGAGAAATGGGCTAGGAGCCCAGGAGCCTGTGGGACCACCTTGATCAGGCTGTGGAAGATCAAATAGAAGATGGAAGGACCAAAAAAGGCTGATTCTCTGTCTTACAGACAGGCCTGTAATCCGAGCACTTTGGGAAGCTGAGGCAGGAGGATAGCAAGCTTGAGCCCAGCCTACAATTTAGGGACTTAAGCAAAATCCTGTCTCTGAAAAGGACTGAGGGGCCTGCCAAGTACCTTAGAGGATTAAAGCACCTGCTTAGGGCAGATGCAGGAGCAGAGAGTGCAATCCTGGACCTGCAGTGTTGGCCCCGCCCCTGGTGTGGGCTCAGATAGCAATTGTGACTGCATCCCTACAATCCCAGCACTGGGAAACTATAAACAGGAGGATCACTACAAGTCCAATCTACACAGTGAGACTCTGTACACCCTGTCCTAAATACAAAAAAAAAAAAAAAAAAAGACTTAAGAAAAAGGTCTGGCCAAATAGCTCAATGGATTAAAATGCCTGCAAGCAGGGGCAGGGGCAGGGGCAGGGGTTCGATCCCTGGGGCGCGCTTAGATGGCAATTGAGACTGGGCATGGCAGTGTGCACCTGTAATCACAGCTCCTGGGAGACTGTAAACAGGCAGGTCACTATGAGTCCGACTTAGTAGTGAGACCCTGAACACCCTGTAGACCTTTCCCTAAAACACGAAAGGAAAAGAAACAAAAAGAAAAGGGATTATAGTCCAGTGCAGACCCTGGGTTTAATCTCCCATACCACAAGAAGGAGAAGAAGAGGCTGGGGAGTTAGCTCAGTGGTCTAAGTGCCTTCCTGGCAAGCAGGGACCCAAGTCCAGTCCCCAGTACCACATACCACATACCACATACCACATGCTGGACCCAGGAGGGCACACAGCACCGGCCATTGAAATGGCCTTAGTGGCACACACCTGGAATCCCAGCACTGGGAAGGCTGAGACAGGAGGATCACTATGAGTGCGAACTGCGTGGCAAGACCCAGTACCAAGTACATAAATAAATAAAACATTTTAATTTTTTTTTAAAAAAGGAGAAGGAAAAGGAGGAGACTAAATGGAGATTATAGTGCAGTTTTGCTTCCTAAAGTCAGCTTATAAGCACATTTGTGGGAGCTATTAGACTTTTGCTCTTTTGTGGGTGTACCAAGAATCAAACTCAGGACCTAGTGCTTGCCAGGTAGGTGCTGTGCCTCTGAACTAAATCCGCAGCTATTGAAGATATTAAAACAAGCAGCCACAAAGGCCTAGAATCTTCCAGATAAGGCTGGTAGAACAAAAGGCATCGTGTTGGACAGCAGCTGCCGCTGGTTCTGAAGGATTCACTCCCTTATGTACAAGAAGCTGCAGGCAGCAGCACTGGTGGTGCCCTCCACAGTGGGGCCACTCGCTGAAGCCTCCTCCACATGGGAATCTCCAAGGCGACGTGCAAACTAGTCAGAAAACCGGTTACATAGCAGGCAAACTCACAGAAGATAAAACCAACCAGAGACCCTCTGCATGTTCCAGGGAGGCGAAATGAGGAAACAATGCCAAGCTGAGCTGGTGGTTAGGACAGAAGTGAATCTGGAAACCACAGTGGCCCATGCTGATTTACCTCAAGGCAGCTTCCACGAGCCCAGAAGTACCGAAGGCAGAGCCTGGCTCCACGCAGGCCTGTGCAGAGTGAGGCTTCCTGGGGGCTTCCTGTGGACACATACAAGGAATCTTTCCCCTCCTGCCACCCTCCTGTCGCCTGTGGGCCCTGTGGGCCGCCTGCCTGCTGGTCCTCCTCCCCCATTTGGACCTGAAAGCTGCCCTCCCCTTGGCCAGAAAGCCCCAGACATCAGCTCCTCTCTGGGGTTCCCCAGCCAGCCCCATGTGCTGGGACTCTAGCTCGAAACTGAGGAAAAGGTGACTGTCATGACAGCAGCTGACACCTCAGCCTCGGCCTCCACATTCCACACGCAAACTCCTCAGTGTGTCTGCAAGTGCTGTGAGCACCACCATCAACCCCCTACGCAGCCAGGGAAGCTGAGGCCAAGCCGTGTCCCCAGCAGGAAGCATTTCCAGGCCGGCCCTGAAGTCTGGCTGCAGACACAGCTCTGCCTGCCATGCCTGTCCCCTGCCTGAGCTTAAGTCCTGGGCCGCCTCTGTGCCCCTCGGCCTCACAGCCTCTGCTCGGGACCTGGGCACCATGGACTCCCGAGGTGACCTTGCCAGCCTGGCCTCACAGGAACGTGAACGTTCGTTTGGTCACACTCATGTGCACACTCACACACACACCCAATCTCCCACACTACACTCCCCTGACAACGTTGTCACCTCTCCACAGGCAGCCAGCCCCTGCGGCAGCACTTAAGCTGCTGGGCACATTCTGTGAGCAAACAAGCAGGTACACAAATGTGCACTGCGCCAGTGGCTGAAGGAGGCCGGTGAGGTGGCACACACCTGTGACCCAGCGCACAACAGGCTGAGGCAGGAGAAGCGCCTGGAATTCGAGGCCAACCTTGACCACATAGTGTGAGACCTTGTCTCAAAACACACACACACACACACACACAACAACAACAACAACAACAACAAAATCAGATGACTAAAAGGAGGGGCAGAGTCTGTGTGGCAGTGCTAGCAGACCGACTCTAATCACTGTGAACGTCTGCGAATGGCACCAGGAACAAGACGGGCCAGCAGGAGTCGGCAACCCCGTCCCCTTCAGAGGACGGCTGTGTGGCCCCCAATGGGACCCACAACAGGCCTGGACACAGCTCCCCTCCCGAACAGGGCAAGTAGCATGAGGAGTTCTTGGGACGAGCAAGAGGGTCCCTCCAGCCCAGGGGCCCCCAGGATGCCAGGCGCAGGCAGAGGAGGAAGGCGCAGCCAAGTCCCCGGCCAGGTCCGAGAGCCGGGGTGGAGGAACGGTGGGTTTCCTGCTTATCTTGGTCCACAGGGAGCAGGGGAGGTGCTAATTTCAAAATTAGCTTCAGTTGCCCCTGCGTATCTGTGAAGTGGGCCACACGGACGGTGCTGGCGGCTGCTGTGACGACCTCCGCCCTCCTATCCCGGCTCTGTCTCAGAGACCATGACCTGTACAGGGCACATCCTGGCTGCTTCCCGAGCCAACCCTGCATCGCTGTCCCCAGTTCTCCTGTGAGTCGGCACCTTCCCGGAGAGTATTTGTGCTTTGTGAGGCGCTTATGTCTGCATCTTGCCCTGCGATCTGCAGGGGCATGAAGGCGCCGCACCCGCCTGGTTGAGAAACTGGTCACGCTAATTATGCCTCCTGCACGGTGAGGCCCACGAACACAAACTGGCCCGAGAAGCAAGGACGCGTGTTTGGATAGGACACGCGCTGGGCCGCAAGAGTCTAGCCAGGACCTGATCGGCAAACAGAAACCTCACAGCTTCAAAGACCAGGAGCTGCTCGCCGGCCCTGCTGGATCTGGAAGGCTCTGGAGGTGAGGAGCTCGCCTTCACGACTGCTGTGCGTGACTGACAGTAGGTGGTGAATTCTAACCCCACTCTGTGTCCCCATTTCTGATCGAAGACACCCTTCTTTCGTTTGCACTTGTCGCCAGCTCAGACTGTCAGGCCAAGGAGCATTTGCATCACCTCTATTTTAATGGGTCCTCTAGATGGGACCTTGTCCCCAGTGCTGGTGACCTACAATAGCACCAAAGAGTGAAAACGCACCAACGTCACCCAGCTCGGTGGGTCTCCGGGAGGGTCCTGGGGACCCCAGGGATAGGAGGGAGGAGCTGCAGTGAGAAGGGGGGGGACAAGGGCTGGCTATCGCCTCATAAGGAGTCCAGGGTATTCAAAGTGCAGAAGCTACAGATACATGTGAACAGCCTCTGAAGAAGAAGCTGGCCAAGGAAACTACAGCACTCACCCAGGGGCACGACAGGGACTGGACACCAGGTCCATAGCAGAGGCGGGAGAGGCGGGCAGACTGACATGATTTACAGGAGGAGGAGCGTGGCTGGGCTGGGAGCCAAAGGCAGCCAGGTTGTGCTCACCTGTCGGTCCCACCCAGAAAACATCGAGTGCCAGCAACAGGCAAGAAATTCAGCGGGGCTTAAGGAGACAGCCTGGTCCTTGCCCTCCCTGGAGCCAGAGTGACAGTGGCAGGTTGTGATGGCCACAGCAGGGCATGAGGATGGGGCCACCAGTCCAGTAGATTCTGATTTTCATGGCCCAGATCATGACTGAGACAGAACCAGGTGGCTTTGGATTTATTTTTCCTTCTTTCCCATTTTTCCCTCCTTCCTGCTTCTTGCGTGTGTGCGTGCGTGCGTGCGTGCGTGCGTGCGTGTTGGGGTTCTGTGCAGCATTGGGAATAAGACCCAAGGCCCTTGCACTGAGCCACATCCCCAGCCCTTTCCTATTATGAGACAAGTTCTCACTAAGTTGCTAAATTGTCCAGGCTGGGCTCCACCTGGTGACCTCCTGCCTCAGGCTCTCAGAGGTTTGTGTGTTTTCAAATCTGTTTTGTGTCAGACTTTTTTTATTAGGTGCATAATTCAGTGTTACTACTTTTTCCCCCCGTAAACTGGCTCCTTCCTGGGCCCTCGGGGAGGTGTGGGGCAGCGCTGCAGCTCCCAATCTGGAGCTCCGTGCTGCTGTGTCTATTACCTGGCTAGGTAGGCACCTGTCCTGGTCACAGAGCTCCACAGAGCCTGGGATGCATGGAAGGCACCACCTTTGGAAGCGTCCCTGGCAATGCGAAGTGGAAGGCAGGCCCTCGGCACGGGCCACACTGCTGCCATTTGGGCAGTACTATTGTTCCTCTCCCCTCCCTTCCCTGCTCACTTCCTCCTCTTCATCACCAGTGAAGCGAGGCCCCCAGGAGACTGTGAGAGCAGAGCAATGAGGGAAGGATGGAAACCAAGACTGGTGTGCTGCACACTGAGGACCTTTGAGCCAGAGCACGGAGGAGGCTGGAGCTGGCCCTGAGCACACAGCCCAGAAGACATGCCGGTCACCCACCCCAGAAGTGAAGCCTGCAGGAGGTACAGACCCGGGAGGAGAGTAGAGCTGGGCCAGGTGGGAGCGCTGGTTGCACTGGGGGAGCAGCGCCAGGTTTAGACCCAGGGCTTGGAAAAAAGAGAAAACTGAAGATGTAAATGTGAGACCCACCAGGCATGGTGGTGCCTGCCTATAATCCCAGAACTCAGAAGGCTGAGGCAGGAGGATCACCATGAGTTCAAGGCCAGCCTGGGCTACAAAGTGAGTTTAAGACCCATAAGACCAAGATATGGTGGCACACTCCTGTAATCCCAGTGCTGGGGAGACTGAAACGGGAGGATTACTATGAGTCCAGTCTGTGTAGTGAGACCCTGAACTAAATTCATTAAAAATAAATAAATAAAAAGACCATTAAGACCACTCTGAATTATAGAGCAAGACCCTGTCTCCAAAAGGAAAAAAAAAAAGTAAGTCCATCCAACATACAGGTAGCATTCAACTTGTGGGAAAGAGCAAGGTTACTTCAGAAGACAGGAAAAGAAAACAAAAGAGAAGGGAAGAAGGAGCAGCAGAGAAGAGGGGAGGGGAGGCGAGAGGACTGGGTCCAACGGCGGCACTCAGAAGATGCATGGAGAAAAAGGCCCACCAGAAGGAGATGACCATGCCTGGCCTAGAGGAAAGGGAGAAACCCTGTGTGCTCCAGGAGAAAACTGTTTTCAAGGTATTTGT
The DNA here is from genome assembly GCA_004027165.1 of Ctenomys sociabilis. NCBI lineage: Eukaryota > Metazoa > Chordata > Mammalia > Rodentia > Ctenomyidae > Ctenomys > Ctenomys sociabilis. Next base: position 33,437 of record PVKA01012108.1, on the reverse strand, counting down.
CTGGTGCTACCCAGAGGTTGGGTAGGATATGAATCCTAAGTACCTACTGGCCAGGTGTGGCAGCGCACACCTGTGATCCCAACTACCTAGGAGGCCAAGGGAGGAGGGTCCCAAGTTCAAGGCCAGCCTGGGCTAACCATTTCAAAATAAAATAAAATAAAATGGGCTGAGGATTTAGCTCAGTGGCCAAGTGCCCAGCCCATAGACACAAGACCCCAGATTCAATCTTCAGTACCACAGAAAGGTACCCTTTAGCCTCACAGACCGACCTGAACAAAGGACACTCCCGCACTGCGTGCGTGTGCACTCTGCGGAGCGTTCACTGTGCACACAATCCATGAGGTGGTTGAACCATGGTGGCACGGCACGCAAAGGTGGCGAACGTGTGATAGTGGAGCCTGAGGGAGAGGACTGGCTCAGGACCCCCGGAGGGGATTGCTGCCGCCACCTCTGGGCCTGGGCGGGGCACCATGGGAGTGGGCGGGTCCGCAGCAGGCCCTTTGTGCGCCTCGCAGGCACACAGCGCTGCCCTCTCCGCCCTCCACAACCAGGCCCTCACAAACACCCACACTCGGCTGTCTGGACTTCCGAGCCCCCAGAACTGTGACTCTGGTAAGGCTCTTTTCTTCACTCGGCATCCAGGGATTCTGCGACAGCAACGTAAGACGGACTAAGATAGTGTCTATATGATGTAAATGAATGAACAGAATTTATCTAATAAAGTCTACCCTAGAAAGGTGAGCAAAGGAGCCATGGAGACAGCTCAGTAGAATAAGCACTTGCCTGGCAAGCGCAAGGGCCTGAGTTCAATCCCTGGTTCTGCAAAAAAAAAAAAAAAAACCTTAAAAAAAGATGAGCTAAGATATCTATTTAATTACTCCCACATTGGAAAACACTTTCTCTGGGTTCTGGTAAACATCTAAGAATACAGAATAAGAACAAGAAAAGCATAAATGTTAATAATGTTATTATTACCATTTCAGACATAGGAATGTGATTTCTTTTCCACAAATTAATCACAACTGATGAATAGCTACATCCTGTGAAAATCTAGAGACTTCTTTCATCATTCCAGAGTGAAGAGGAACTGCTGTATTTTACATCTGAAATTCATTCTCATTTATCAAAAAAAAAAAAGAAAAACTTTGTTTTTCTTTTTTTTTAATGTATTTAGTGCAGGGTCTACAGGGTTTCATGTCATAGATCAGACTCATAGTGATCCTCCTATTTTCAGCCTCCCAAGTGCTGGGATTACAGGCATGTGCCATAATGCCCAGTCTCAATCAACGTCTCAGTACACCCTGTCGTCAGGGCAAGCATGGCATGGAGGGGATCAAACGCCAGCCGCTGCGCCTGCCTAAGCAGGCACATTAATCCACTGAGCTATCTGGCCAGCCCTAAAAAAAAAAAAAAAAAAAAAAAAACTTTCATTTGGAAAAAGCTACACCATTATTTCCATGATTTCCACGTTGTCTTTATACATTGGCACAGGATTATTATGCCATCAGTTCTCAGTCACTAGGCTGGTGACAGTCATGCTAGGAAATACAAAAAGGTGAACGATCGAGCAGGGCCAACAACTTGGCTTCACATGGGCTGACAGTCCATGACGGCCCACTGATGACAGCAGCTCCACTCAGGAACCTTGTATGGCAAAGATATGATCGTGGCTTTGTCTTCTCAGATTGATCCCCAAAGCTGTTCCATGAGAGGAAGGAGATGGAAGAGGCTTCCAGAACATGGCAGCAGGCGCAGTTAGAGTCACAGAAGACAGAGCTTAGAGCTAGAGCTGAGATATGACTCCGTCCCTTCTCTTCCTCCTGTACAGGCAAAAGCAAGACCCAGCATAGTTGAAAGACTTGCTCCATGTTCCAGAGCAAGGGTAGTGAGTCACCCCCACCCCAAGTGCCACCTCTATGCGCTATACTATGTAGTGTCCTCTAAGAGTTTTGTTTTTTTTCTTAGACAGGGTCTCACTATGTAGCCCAGGCTGGCCTCAAACCCATGGCAATCCTTGTGCCCTAGCCTCCTGAGTACTGGGATCATAGGTGCATGCCACCACACCCAGCCCCTATATACACTACACAGATCAGACTCATAGTGATCCTCCTACCTCCAGCCTCCCAAGCCCTGGGATTACAGGTGCATACCACCATGCCCAGTCTCAGTCACTCTGTGCCCCAGGGCCAGGGCCAGCACAGCACACCTGGGATTGAACCCCGGCCCCTGAGCCTACCTAAGCAGGTGCTTTAGTGCACTGAGCTACCTGGCCAGCCCCCAAAGAGTTCTTAATTGTCTTCTCTAAGCAAAAAGAATCGTGTGCACATTCTAAAGGATATCTCAAAATCCAAGATAGCAAAGGCATTAGGGAACATTTAGATTTTAACACTTGTGTTACTGTGGGCAGCCGTTGAGTCATTTACTCCTTCCAAGCCCCCTGAGGTTTCACCCTCACAGACCAGGAAAGAGCCACAGGGACAAAGCCATGCACTACAGGTCTCCCAGCTGGCACAGGACGCCCCGGGACAGGCACGTAGGTGTGCAGCTCAAGGTACATTTCTCTTTCCACTATATCACACCTCTAATGAGATCAGACCTTCCATCGCAGACAGGTCATAACCCGGAGTCCTGTAAGAAGTGAGATGACATTAGGCAACCACAGTTGGCTATCTCAGAGGGGAAAGGCATGAAGAACAAGGAGGTGCCAGAAGACTGGAAAATAGCTTTTGATTGTGAAATCTGAGAAAGCCTAGATTCTGGGAACTACTGTCTGGCCAGAGAAGTCTTGATGTCAATCAGTCCTTCGCAAAACTCTAGGATGAACTGTGAGCCATGGTTTTTGAAGCACTGAGGCAAGACTTTCAGGATCACAAGACACCAGCACAGGGTCCCCCAAGGTCCACCTCAGGGGAAACTTCCATGGCCACCGTGTAGCTCTGCTGATAAGCTTGGCAATGTTCTTTTTAAGCCTTGCAAGTGTCAAATTTGTGGATAACTCAAAGTTCAAAGGGATGTGGTAAGTGATGAAAACCAATAATCCATTTGACATACTGAAAGGATGGTGAAATGTTCAGTTTTACACTGAAAGGGGAAAAATATTTAAGTAAAAATAAAGAGATGATAGATGCCACATAGGTAAGTAGGAGGATACGTATACTAGCAGATGATGAAATAGGTTCATAGAGTGGAGAATACAACTTGATCAACCTTCACAGGAGAAAAGACAGAAGTTAAGCTGCCACAAGTTCAGCATAAATCTAACTGTATGCAGGGCACACGCTCTACATTATAGCGGATGAAAGACTGAGCTTCATCATCAGAACAGCTGGAGTCATGGTCTGGTCCCTCGACTGGTAGCCGTGTGACTTCGAGCAGTGTGCTTGTCAAGCCCGAAGACCCTGTCCTATGAAATGAGTGTGGTAATAGTGTCACACGTACTAGTCAATGAGCCAACTGCTAGTGTTGCTGCTAGAATCAATCCTGAGTCACAGTTCCAGGCTTCTGATGCTCTCTCTATGGAGAGCGCCTTTACACGTTTGGAGCAGACATTGGAGGGAGGACTAGGCTTATTGTGTGGACTCAGGAAAGGTCTGACAGACATCTGAACAATGGGAAGATGTGACCAAGAAGTCAGTTAGTGATCTGCTCAATGCGACAAACACAGAAACAGAGAAAGGAGTAGATGTTTTAAGAGATCGTAGAAATGTTTAAGAGTTAGGAAAAGGACCAATATTCATCCAATTCAAATCCCAGAAAGATATAGGATCTGAGGAAATAGAAAGCCCAAAGAGGAGATGCTGTAGTTTAATCCTGAGTGTCTCCCAAATGCATGTGAGGAAGGTGTGGATCCCAACCTGTGGTGCTATTGAGAGGGGACAGAGCCTTCAGGAAGTGGGGCCTGTGGCAGGAAGTGAGGTCACTGGGGGCATGGCTTGAAAGCGATGCTGAAATCTCCATCCCCTTCATTTCTTTGCTTCTCAGCTGTCCTAAGGTGAGCATCTTAGACCTCTCCATGATTTTGGCTTCATCACAGATCCGAAAGGAAGAGGCCTCTTGACTGTGGGCTGAAGCCTCTAAAGCTCTGACCTAAAATACAGCTCTCTGCCTTTTAAGTTGGTCTAACTGAGATGTTTTTCTCAATGATGAAAAGCTAATTAAAAAATGGAACAGAAGCAATATCTGAGGGGATAATAACTTGAATATTTCAAAAACCACTAAGGAAACATTCAAAATGTTCAAGAACCTAAGAAGAATAAACACAAAGGAAGCCACAATTTGGTACAGCACCATGAAACCACCATGAACAGAGAAAACCATGAAAACACCCAAAGAAAACAGAAACAGTCCTTTCAGAAGAGAAACAAAAGCAAAAGACCAGGGCCAGCCAGAAAACTCAGTGAACTAAAGAACCTGCTTAGGCAGAGCGCAGCAGCTAGGGTTCAGTCCCCCTCATACCAAGTCAGCCCCCAGCCCCAGGGTGTGCTTAGATGGCAATTGAGACTGGGTGTGGTGGGGTGCATCTGTAATCCCAGCCCTTGGGAGGCTGAAAGCAGGAGAATCACTATGAATCCATCATGAGACCCTGTAGACTCTATTCCAAATACAAAAAAAAAAGAAAAAGATTAAAGGATTATTTCTTAATAGAAACTAGAAATTCCACCCAACCAAAAAAAAAAAATCCTATTGAAATGATCCAATATCTTTAAACTTCTGAAATAAAAAAATGTTAATCTATAACTAGTGGAAATCTACTTTAAAATGAAGTTAAATTAAAAACATTTTCAAACAAATAGATAATTCATTTACCGTACATTTCCATTAAAGGAAATATTAATTGGGTCAGGGATATAGCTCAGCAGAACAGCACTGTCTGGTGAGTGCAAGGTCATGAGCTCAATTCCCAGTATAAAAAATAAATAAATAAATAAACTATTAGTGAAAATGCTTGCATAGGGAAAACAACACGGGTAAAAATATAAAACTTCAAGAATGGAAAGGATAAATATTTAACATAATTTTGACAAGCAACAAGAAAGTTTTATGGCTGGAAATGTACATTAAGCTAAAATACAAGCCAAAACCAAACAAACAAAGGAAAGGAGTCAAACTCCATTGTCAAGGGAGCATTATTTAGGAAATACTAAGAGTATGGTTTACAGTCTGTACACATAAGGCCAGGGATGGAACCATAATCTCTAAAGAACCAACTAAGAGAGTACTCTAAAGCTAGAGTACTAACTAACCTACAGGTAAATAACAAAAGGAAAATAAAATTCTAAAATACAGAAAGGAGAAGGGACCATATAACATGAAGAAAATCTTAAGAGTATAGCTGCAAGTCCAACTATCTCAGCAAGTACTTTAACAATAAACAGAGAGGGGCTGAGGGCAAAGGGCAGTGCTACAGAGCGTGGGCAACAGGGTAGGCCCTGGATCCAATCCCCAGCACCAAAATAAATAGCAAACAGAGTAGCTCCTAAGCAGCTCTGCAGCTCATGAGATGGAATACACGCTGACAAATAACATCAAGCAAAGTGAGCTGATGGGCAAGGTGCACTGCTAAAGATACAAGGGGTACGAGTCATAGTAAAAATATAAATCCTCAGGAAAATATAATAGTTTTAAAGACATATACACCAAATAACATAATTCAAAAACTGAAGAACTGAAAAAAGAAATACACAGTTGTGGGGCAGAGGTTGTGGCTTTTTTTATTGTCACTATTAGTGGTTTGGGGTTTGTTTTTATTTTGCTATGCTTTATTTTGTGGTACTGGGATTGAACCCAGGGCCTTGTGCATGCCAGACAAGTGCTCTGCCACTGAGCTGGATCCCAGCCCTATATAAAGAGATTTGAACAAAAAGATTTAGCACATGAAAAAAAAAAAAAAAACATTTAATCAGTAGGGATGCAGGAGATAAGAATAAAATTTGAGTTATTTATATAAAAATTTGTCAGCATACTAAGCTCCTGCTTTGGCAAGTGCAGGGACCAGGGTTCGATCCTGAGCACCACATGCCATGCAGAACCTCACCCCTGGGCGTGCTGAACCAGCAGCTGAGTCCAGGTGTGGTAGCACCCATCTGTAATCCCAGTGTTAGGGAGGCTGACACAGGAGGACCACTGCAAGTCCGAGCTGAGCTGCATAGTGAGACCCCATACAAATAAATAAAATGAAGAAAAAAAAATCTGACTTCTTTGACAAATGTAGAATACAAACAACAAAATAGAATTTATTCCTTCCAACAGCACATGAGCATTTACCAAACTGACTTTATGCTATCCAAAAGTAAATTTCCAGTGAATTTCAAATCATTTAGGTTATTCTCCATATATTTGCTAACCACACTGAAATGATGAAATGTTTGAGAATTAAGCAATTTGCTCTTAATAATGAATCAATATTTTTAAAAAACCAACTTGCATAAAAAAATAGCATTATAGGGCCAACCAGAGAGCTCAGTGGACTAACGTGCCTGCGTAGGCAGACACAGGGCCATGCCAGCCCTGCCCCTGAGGCACACTGAGAAGGGGACTGAGCCCGGGCATGGTAATCCCAGCACTTGGGAGGCTGAAAACAGAAAGATCACTACAAGTCCAATCTACATAGTGAGACCCTGTAGACCCTGTATTAAATACATTTAATATATAAATATAATTGTCTAATAAAAAATAAAAATATTGTTTGCTATGTTATAATGAAAACACCACATCAACTTGTGGAATGTGGGGGCTGGGATGTGGTCCAACAGTGGCACTCTTGTCCTCACATGCACAAGACCCTGAATTGAATTGTCAAAAGATTAAAATATTTTTTTTCATCTTTTTTTTTTTTTTTTTGTCTTTTTGAGACAGGGTCTCATTATGCAGTTCAGGCTGGCCTTAAACTCACTTTGTAGCTCAGGCTGGTCTCGAACTCACAACAATCCTCCTGCCTCAGCCTCCCAAGTGCTGGGATCACAGGCATGCACCACCACACCTGGCTTTTTTTTTTTTCATCTTTTTGAGACAGGGTCTTGATATGCAGCTCAAGCTGGCCTTGCGCTCGCTTTGTAGCCCAGGCTGGTGTCGGACACATAATGATCCTCGTGGTTCAGCCTCCCAAATGCTGGGATTACAGGTGTGCGCCATCATCCCAGCTAACTTGATTTAATTTTTAAAAGTTTAAAAAAAAAAACTTATAGAATGAAAAAATGATAGCTAAAGGGAAAAATGCAGTATATTAAAGGGAAAAGACTGATAATCAATTAACTGTCTCAAGAAATCAGAACAAGAACAGTAAATTAAATTCAAAAGTAACAAAAATAAAATAAAAACATAAATTAATGACATAGGAAGTAAGTGTAACTGGGTGTAAGGGAGCCTGCCTATCATCCCAGTATTCAGGACGTGAAGCCACAAGGATCATTTGAGCTCCAGGGTTCAAAACCAGCCTGAGCCACAGTGTGAGGCCTTCAAAAGGAAGGAGGGAAGGAAGGAAGAAAAGGAGGGGTGAGGAGGGAGAGGAGGCAGGCAGGGGCAGGCTTCCACAGCAGTTCAGTGTGTTGATGGGCCTCAGTGGAGGCCTTGATGTGGGGAAGTTTATATTCTTCCATTATAAATCCATTTTTAAGAAAGGCCAAGCAGCTCTGTTAATGCTGTGGGTTATGGAGAGAGAGGACAGAGTCAGGGGTGACCCCAGGGTGCATGATCCCAACAGCCAGCCGGAGGGAGGGTCCCATCCGCTGTGATGGGCCTCGTGAGTCAAACAGTGACCCCCAAAAGATTTCAACATGTTGGAGTCCAACCCCATGTACCTCAGAATGTAATCATACTTGGAGATCAAGTTCAACTGAAGTCATTAAGATAGGGTGCTAATCTGATGTCACTGGAGCTCCCTGGCATGCACATGCACATTGGCACAGTTACGTGTGTGTGTGTGTGTGTGTGTGTGTGTGTGTGTGTGTGTGTGTGTGATTAGGGATTGAACCAAGAGACTTCACATGGAATTACAGCCCCAGACCTTTTTGATTTTTTATTTTGAGGCAAGGTCTTGGCAAATTGCTAAGTTGCCTGATCTGGACTCCAATTTGACATCCTGTCTCGGCATCCCAGATTATTCCAGGCATCCACCCCCATGCCAGGCTATAATTGGAGTCAGAAGACTGAAATATCAGACATGTGTACCTACTGAGAATAATCATTAAAGACAAGAATAAAGGCTGGCCATCCAAATAGCTAAGCAGATTAAATCACCTGACAGGGGTTCCCCGCCCCTGGGGAAAGCTAAGACAGCAATTGAGACTGGGTGTGGTGGTGCACACCTGTAATCCCAGCTCTTGGGAGGCTATAAACAGGTGGATCACTATGAGTCCGATCTAGTAGTGAGACCCTGTACACCCTGTAGACCCTTCCCTAAAATAAAAAAAGGAGGAGGAGGAAGAAAAAGAAGAAGAAGAAGAAGAAGAAGAAGAAGAAGAAGAAGAAGAAGAAGAAGAAGAAGAAGAAGAAGAAGAAGAAGAAGAAGAAGAAGAAGAAGGAAGAAGAAGAAGAAGAAGAGCAAGAACAAGAAGAAGAGCAAGAACAAGAAGAAGAAAGGCAAGCCAGAGAGAATGCTCTGCAGAAACTAGGCTTTAGCTCTAAAAGAAAGACCAAGCCGGGCGTGGTGGCTCAGGCCTGTAATCCCAGCACTCGGGAGGCTGAGGCAGGAGGATTGTTGTGAGTTCAAGACCAGCCTGAGCTACAAAGTGAGCTTAAGGCCAGCCTGAACTGCATAGTAAGACCCTGTCTCAAAAAGACAAAAAAAAAAAAGAAAAGAAAGAAAGAAAGACCAAAAACATAAGAGCTAAAACTATAAACCTGTTAGAAGAAAGCAGAGGAGGGAAGCTTCGTGATGTTAGAGTTGGCAATGAGTTTTGGATATGACAAAAGAATAAGCAACAAAATGAAAACCTAGTAGATCGGATTTTATCACAATTGAAAGCTTTTCCGAACCAAATGATACTATCAAAAGAGTGAAAAGACAACCCACAGAATGGGGAAAAAATATTTGCCAATCATGTATCTGATGAGAGGTTAGTATCCAGAGTATATAAAGAGCTGCAACTAAATAAACAACCCAATCCAAAACTGGACAGAGGCCGTGGTTTTCTACAGAGAAGATAAGCAAGCACCCAGCACGTGCAACTTCACCAGTCATTAGGACATGCAAATCAAAACTACAAGATACTCCTTCGTGACCATGAAGACGCTAATATAAAAGGAAAGGAACAGATCTTCGCAAGTGTTGCTTAGGATGTAGAGCAACTGGACCCACCCTGTGCCGCTGTGGGGAACACACAGTCCTGCGGGCACCAGGAAAGACATTTTGATGATTTCTGAAAAAATTAAACACAATGTTTTCATACAATACAGTTCCCACTTGTAGAGATACCTCCCAAAGAACTGAAAGCAGAGACTCAGATACTTGCTGCTATGGTTTCAAGTTTGTTCTCTTTCTAAAATATGGAAGCTTAATCCCCTGTGCACCATCCCTGGGGAGTGGGAGCCAGCAGGAAGGCGCAGCTCACCAGGGTGCCCGTCACTAACAGACTGCCTGCCAAGCAAAGGGCTTGTAGGATGCCTTGCCCTCTCCTGCCATGATGAGGAGGCTCACACCATGACGGCATCTAATCCTGGGCCTTCCAGCCTCCAGAAACACATGAGAACACCTTTCTAGGCTTTATAAAATGATGCTATTACAGCATCTAAAAGTGGATTAAGAAACATACATTGGGCTGGGGATACAGCTCAGCAGCACAGTGCTTCCCTGGCAAGCACAAGGTCCTGAGTTCAATTCCTACTACCCACCTCCTAAAAAAGAAACACATATTTTAGAAAGTGAACAAACTTGAAACCACAGCAGCAAGTATCTGAGTCCCTGCTTTTAGTTCTTTGGAAGATATCTCTACAAATGGGATCTGTATTTTTTTTTTTCTGGAACCAGGGATTGAACTAAGGCCCTTGGGAACCTGTACTGTACAAGAACATTATGCTTAATTTGCGTCTCCCACAGCACATAGACACACATGTCAGCACTGCATTGTTCACAACAGCAGAGAGATAGGTACCACCCACATGTCCACCAACAAAGGGATGGGTAATGAAGTGCAGCCGGGCTCCGTTGGGATATTACACAGTCTTCGAAAAGAATGAAGTCCTGATACAATATGGATGAGCCCTAAGGTCCCTAAGCTAAAGTGAAATAAACTAGGCACAGAAGGATCGCTACTGCATGACTTTACATACATAAGATTCCTAGAACAGCTCGAGTCACAGAGTCAGAACTTACGCTAGAGGCCACGACAGGCTGAGGAAGGGAGAGCATATGGACATGCTGTTTACAGAACATAACATTTCTGCTTGAGATGATGGAGTATTATAAAGACAGGTGATGGTGACAGCTGCCCAACAGTGAGAAAATGCTTAATGCCACTCAGTTGCACACCTAAAAATGGTTACAGGTCATCTTTTATGTTAGGTATATTTTAATCATAATTGAAAAGAATTGCAAGGCCAGGCATAGTGGCTGAGACAGGAGGATCATTGCAAGTTTAAAACCAGCCTGGGCTACAAAATGAGCTCAATCCATCCTGAACTGCTTAGTGAGACCTCATCTCAAAAAGACAAGAAACAATCACAAAAAAAATATTTATCAACGTGGTCTGGATGTGGTGGCTCATGCCAGTAATGCCAACAATGGGGAGGCTGAGGCGGGAGGGTTGTGGCAAGTTCAGGAGCAACCTGGGCTACATTGTGAGTTGAAGGCCAGCCTGAACTACTTAGTGAAACTCTGTCTCAAAAAAATGTGGGCTGGGGAGATGGCTCAATGGAATAAGTGCTGCCTTGGCAAGCACAAGGGCCTGAGTTCAATCCCTGGTTCCACCACAAAAAAACCAAAACAAAAAAATGTGATTCATTTCATATTCAATTACATGTACATATAATAACAGAAAAAAGAAGACAAGTTACTTCATAAAATTCAACTCTGGGGATTTAAGAGTGTAGTTCAGCAAACAGAGCAGTTGCCTAGCATACGCAAGGCTCAATCCCCAGCACTGCATTAATAAATAAATAACCCATCACTCATTGGTGATTTTTCTTTTGTGATTCTTGCTTTATTCACAGAGGGGAACTTCCTCAATTAGAGTATTTGTTTATTTATTGGTTTATTTTAGTGGTACTGTGGATCAAATCCAGGGCCAAGAGCTCTACCACTGAGATACACTCCCCGTCTTTAGAGTATCTTTTGAAACAACAATTACTGCAAACTTTATGTTAAATAGCAAAGTATTCAAGATTTCACCCCTAACACAGGAATGTATTCTGGAATACCTCTAATTCAAGGAAAAGAAATCAAAGTTACAGAAGCTGGGGACAAAAGATGAAATGAAAGCATTATTATTCATGGACATTGGGACTGTGTGCATAAGAAATCTATGCTCTGACCCTGGAGAGTGGCTCCCATTCCCTCTCTTCTTTGTCTTTGGCAACCAGCAAAAGGACAAAATCCAACACAGTTAGAACTTTTTCAACAAAGCAAGGCCAGTACACAGAAAACGCCCCCAGAAATTTATCAGAAGACTGCATGTAGGAGATGTTTGAAAGGAGAGAGGGTTTCTTACGCCTGCTTCTCAAATTTAAGAAGGAGCAGCTGGATATAGCTCCTACTGCTGGGTCGCTCCCCCCAGCCATGAATGAATGGCTTAGGGACAGGGTCTCCCCCAACCTTGCGTGGAGAAAGCATCTGGGGGCACCTCGGTGGGCAGCCCCTGCTGGGAATTTTCCTGGAGGAAACACACCTGGTGATGCAGCGATCCTTCCGGCGCCCCTGCGAGGAAGAGCCAGCACTTCTTTCAGGAGTGCCAGCAGCACAGAGATCGCCTTGGCGGGGCTCCTCATCCCGCGGGACCCGGGGCCCATGGGTTCCACTTGTCGCTCACTGCCTCCACATGGAAATAAATGAAGAAGCCTCTCTGGCTTGGAAAGATCTAAGTCAGGACTTTCTGGCGAAGGCAAGGCTTTATTCCAGGCAGACCTGGAGCTTACCTGGCCAAAAGCTGACTGCAGAACAAGACAGAGGGGCCGGGGAGATGGCTCAGAGGAATCAGCGCTTCCCTGGCAAGCGCAAGGACCTGAGTTCAATCCCTGATTCCGCCAGAGCCTTGAGTCCTCAGGACACCTTGTCCTGGGGTGACACTGCCTTGGGCCTGGGCCTGCGGACACAGAATCACAAGCACCTCGCCTAGTGGCCCCTTCTGTTTGTAGTATGATGTATTGATCTCTCCTGCCTAATACTTCAGGAGTACTTTTAATGCTCAGCGTGTGCGCATGTGTGTGGGCATGGACGTGTGTGTGCGTGCGTGCGCACGCGCACATGCGCACATGCACTAGGAATTGATCCTAGGGCCCTGCGCTGCTGCGTGCGTGCTCTACCCAGCACGCTAAGGAGTGTGTTAGCAACGTCACAAGTTCTTCATCTTTACTCCCAGTTTTCAGGAGCTGTTTTAAATTAGAAAACTGAATGACACGATAGGATACTGAAGAAAGAGGCTTTCCCCTGCAATATGTGTGCAGTTGCAACTGCTGATTATCCACTTAGTTATTACTGAATAATTCTTAATTTTGCTTAACGCCATTCTTAGTTCTGCTTTATGAGCAGGGCCTGCGCTTCCGCCTCTCGTGACGAGCGCTCTGCGCTGCGCTTTAACATCTGGGGGCCTGGCCAAGCGCACAAGCCTTTCTGAAAGAAATTTGGTTTCGTTGCACAAAACTGATGAGTTTTAGGAGGCCGTTCGCGCCCTTGAGGTAGTGTTTGTGGGTGTGAAGCGAATGGTGAGATTTAAACTGCTCCCTCTTCTTGTAGTATTGGAATCAGACCTGGAGCACCTGTGTCGCCATGTTCACCGTACAGCAGTATGTCACCGACGCTTCTGCTTGCAAGCAGCCCTTTTCAAACTTTTGCTTCCATTCACAAATTCAGCATCAGGCGACAAAAGCGTCTGCACGTGGCCGTCCATCCACGCAGACAGCCGGCTTCCCCCAAGTCATAAAGCAAGTTCAGAAAACAAGGCACTGCCGCGCTTCCATCTATCAATAATCACTGCAACACTGAGAAAAAAAAAAGGGAAGAAAGAAATCTAAAACACCTTACAATGAGAATTAATAGGGAAAAAGCAAGGCTATACTTATAAGGTTGATATATTAAATCTTATATACTATAACCAACAGTGAGAAAATGGAAGTTTGGGGCTGGCCAGATAGCTCAGTGGATTGAAGTGCCTGCTTAGGCAGATGCAGGGGCCAGGAGTTTGAGCCCCTGGCTTGCCCCACCCCCGGGGTATACTGAGACAGTGATTGAGACTGGGCGTGATGGTGCACGCCTGTAATCCCAGCACTTGGAAGGCTGTAAACAGGAGGATCACTATGAATCCAAGCTACACAGTGAGACCCTGTACACTCTGTCATTAAAAAAAAAAAAAAAAAAAAAAAAGATGCAATATACCATGTTCATGGACCCAATAGAATTAAGATGTGAGATCTTCCCAAATTTATCTATAGATGCACTTCAATCCTGCCAAAATCCCAGCATAAATTTGTGTGTGTGTGTGTGTGTGTGTGTGTGTGTGTGTGTGTGTGTGTGTGAAAACTGGCAAAATTATCCTAAAATTTTTGTAGAAATACATGGCCCAAAAAATCATCAAATTTGCCAGGGATATAGCTCTGTGACACAAGTGCCTGCCTGGCAAGTTCAAGATCCCAGGTTCAGTTCCCGGTACTGAAAAAAAAATCTAGACACACACACACACAAAAAAATGCTACAGTCTAATATTATATTATATGATCAGCTATGGTAATTCAGACAATGCCCTCAGCACAAAGGCAAGCCGAGTGGCAGAACAAAATTTAGAATCTAGAACCTGAGTAGCTACATAGGCTCAGCAGGCAATGGTGGCCATTTTCAATAAAAGATGTGCTGTCAGTCGGGGACCCAAAAGGGACACATCGCTTTTTCCCTCATGCCAGGCACAAAGAGCCACTCCTGGTGGTGCAGGCCAGGCGAGGCGGCACCTGCCTGCCACCCCTCGTGGTGCCGATCCAAATGTTCACTAAAACAGCAGCACTTCTAGAAGAAAGCCCAGGAGCGCGAACTCACACATATAAACAGATTCAAGTGGCATGCGAAGAACAAGATTATCCTGGATTCCAGAGTCCAACTCCTGCAGGTGAAATCCAGTTCCACACTTGGGCAGATCACTTGGCCCCAGTGTGGGACCTGCCCTCATCCACCTAGAGAGAGCTCAGGACAGCACCTGGCGCGCTGCAGGGGCCCACAGGATTCCCACTCAGCCTCTGTGCTTCAAGGCAGCTGCCTGCTTTGCTTTTATGTAGAAACTCTGTGCTCAGCACTCAGCTATGTGATTCTCTTTTTCACCTTGGAGACATCCATCGGGGGTGCACTGTACCCCAGTCCGTGGCACCTTGGTAAGCAGTTTCCAGCCTCTTCCCAGTCACCCTTCACACTTAGTGCCACTAGGAAGCAGAGGAGTGTGTAACAGGTGCCGTTGGTACACAGAGGTGCAATTACACAGTAAGTGTCAAAGGACGAGGACATCAAAGGCAGGGAAGAGGCTGGTGAGGCTGAGTCACAGGCGGTGTGAGCGCCTGCCCTGGAACACAACTGCTAAGAGGTGGCAATCCCTAGCTCTGGCGTGAGTTGCTCTATTTGCTTAAGAAACACCCAGGCCTGGAATTGCCGGGGTGGGGATTACAGGTTTGGACGAGGAAGCCCTGGCAGCAAGAGAAGGAGAGGAAGTCAGCAGAGGGACAGCCACCCACGGCCCTCGCCTGCTGACATCAGGCATCTGCCGGGCACGTTGTCAAGTGGCAGTTCTAAGAAGCCCTTTGTGTGCTGGGGTGAGTGCTCCACTGGGCGAAGGAGGATGGATGGATCTTCTCCCTCCCCGCTTAGGGACAGTTGGGGTAGAAAGCAAAGCCCTTTCTCCCGAGGAGGGACTCCACCAGAGGTGAAGCTCAGAAACCCAGCAGGCACTTGATGCTACTAGGTCTGGAAGCTCCCAGACTCCGCAGCCCGGCGGCGTGCCCCTTGCTGTGTCCTGTGCTCCTCCTGCTCGAGGCTCTTCCCTACCTGGCCATGAGCACTCCTCTGTGACCTACCTGGTCCGCCTTCTCCCTCCTTCCCCTGCTGGCTGCGCTGCTCCTCCGCCTTGTTCTAGCCTTGCCATCCAAGGACACTGAAAGTGATATTGAAATGCAATTAACAAAATGTCCAGAAAGAGATATAAACTGATTTTTAATTATTTTATGAGTATTATTTTATGAGGCAGCCTGGGCTCCCACTCTGCCTGGCCCCAGCTGGGAACTGTGGGGCTGTAGACTCCCTGCTCAGACACGCTGTCTGAGGATTCAGTTCTTACATTCATTTCTTGGATTACTGAATTCCAGAGGCAATGAAAGAAGGTTCATTTGAATCCTTATCTCCCTAGATTATAAATTATGTATTTACAACTAACTTTTTTTGAACAGCACAAAACATCTTCCACCCACAAAAACCAGTTCTTCCTCTTATAATGTAAAAATAACCTCAGTGGGAGGCACCACCATCCCCTGGTCTCCTGACCTGGGTTCCTGGGGGCCAGCCTTCTGCACAACCCCCACTGCGTACCCCAGTAGCCCCATGGTCCAGGGCTTCACCTGCAGCCTCCTCTCAGGAGCCCTGCCTCCCCTTTCCCCAGGCTCTGAGGGTCTCCTTAGCAGACTCTTGCCTGTGCTCTTCACCTCCAGCCACCCTGCACACAGGGAGAGTCCATCCCCAACATGGACACAGATTCTATCAACAACTCCTGGCCTCCAGGCCATAGGTCAAGGCCCCACAGTACACACAGGACTCTGCGGTCAGCATCCCTTCCCACCTGTTAGGTTTTGTGTCTAGATGTCCCCCTAAAGCCTCGTGCAGTCACGGAGTGGCTTCTAGAGTTTGTGACTGATTCATGGTCCAGCACTGGGATTTTGGGTGTGAGTGCTACAGCTGCCCTGGGGTCCCTGGCCTGCACACAGTATAGGCTGCTGCAGTAGGGGTGCTGCTCCTCCCCTTTCCCTCCTGATGCTTTTGCTGGCCCTCCCCCCATGAACTGCTGCCCTCTGCCATGTGCCACCCTGCCTCGGAGCCAGCCGAGCTTGGGCTGACACCTCCCCAAACTGGGAGCTACACAAACCTTCCCTTCCTTAATCCTGAGCATCAGATATTTTGTCCCAACAAAGAGAGAAAAGTAACAAAGACACCACTCTGTCCACTCTTCACTGGGGACCAGGCCTCCTTCGAGTGACCCATTGCACGCACTGTCTTGTTGCTGGCTTGCATAGCAGAACCTCCCACCCATCTATGTCCTCTGCTCCCAGGCTCTCCAGGAGCTGTCCCAAGCCCACTGTCCCTGCTGCCTGGCCGCCAGTAGGCTGTATGTGTCTGCTTGAGGCACAGGGGCTAGTTGTGCTTCTGTGCCCCCCACCTGGCCAGAGTCACAACAGAAATTCACTCAACAAACATTCCTTGTGGAAGAGATCTGCATATATATTTCAACAGTTTAGAATCAAGGTGTGTAAAACACGCCATATGGAAGAGTAGAAAACAAGTATGTTTTTAAAACTTCTTCACTGCTTTGAATCCAGAGCACAAAACCAGCCCTTTGTTCTTCCCACAAACCAGTGGCGTGGAGCCAGGGCACAGCGTGGCTTTGGCTCCCTGAACAATTGCAGTCAACCTCGATTGCGTTACTTACCCAGCGCAGGTGCGCCGTGCTGCCCTGACAGCCACCCTGGACCGCACACCTCCTGCTTAGGCGAGGACTCTAGGAGACCTGAGGAAGCTGAGGCCTGGGTTGACGGTGGAACTGAGATTTGGAGTGTGACCTCTGACCTGGGGCTCAGGCTCATGACCGTGGCCAGTTCCACAAGAGCCAAGGTCAAAGGGGTAAAAGAACGTGAGATAAAGGCAGTCTGGGGCTTCTTGTCACCCGAAGCCTGGGCCCTTATGCAGGTGGCAGGTCGAGCACACCTTGGGGTGATTCTTTCTCACTCATCATGGTGGTCCCAGTGGACTGGGCAGGCCCGTCTCTGCCCCTGTGCTGCACGCTGGGGACAGATGTGCCATCTCTGGGGCTTCTGCCACCTCTCACTCACGCCTTAAAGGAAGGTGACAACTTGCAGGAGGGAGCCGCCCTGCTCTGCCAGCGGGAGCCACTGCACTGCCCTGGGCAGGGGCACTCACACCAAGCTGGCCAGAGCAAAATAGTAACCACTGTGCCCTGAGATGGGGACGGCCTCACTGCTGGCTCTCCAGGGGCTCCTCCTCATACACATGTGTGCAGACTGACTTCATATCCATGGACTGTGCACGTGGAACGCAGCCATGCTGTCCTGACCCTCTTGCCCACACAGGGGTCAGGGTGTCTGATACAAGTGACATCACCTGACAGTTTGAGCTTCCTCAAGAAGCGGCATGCCTGTCACACAGCTTTTCCTCTCCTGCAGCCTGAACTTTCCAGCTTCCACTCAAAACAGTCTCTACCTAGTTTAATCTTCTCAGACATGGAGAACCAAGGCTTCATACCTAGTGGGGCAAAAGGTGTTGTCATGGCTGGGTGCAATGGCGCAGGCCTGTAATCCCAGCACTCGGGAGGCTGAGGCAGAGGATTGTTGTGAGTTCGAGACCAGCCTGGGCTACAAAGTGAGCTCAAGGCCAGCCTGAACTGCATAGCGAGACCCTGTCTCAAAAAAGAAAAAAGATGTTGTCACATGTGTGTTTGTTTGTTCGTTTGTTTAGACAGGGTCTCACAATGTCATTCACACTGGGTCTGAACTCACCGTAACTCACCATGTCGCTCAGACTGATTTCAGACTCACCGCAATTCTCCTACCGCAGCCTCCGAATGGCAGAGATGAGCAAGTGTGCACCACCTTGCACCTGCAGCTCTTAACAGTTACCCGTGCAACCTGAAATCACTCCCTTGACAGCACTAAGATAGGACCCGGTGTTTGCAAGGTTATTGAGTACAGGCAGAAAACTAAGAGATGCAGACCTAAAAATATGAACCAAAGAAGGCTTTTAAATTCCTCTGAGAAAGTTTAAGTAAGCTACTATTTTCTCTTGAGAAATTATGAGTCAGGCCTTTTTCTTCTGCTTACAACATCGACACCATGACCAGGCTCTAACTAACTTCAGCTGAAGGAGGTCAGAAACAAAAGGCCCGGATTAGCATCGAGGAATCATCAACTCTCCGACAGCATGAGGAGGACAATGGAATCCACTGTATGATTTCTTTTTGCCCGACAGAGTAGCTTAGCAACACATATTTATTTCCTGCAATAAAAAGGATGAGCTCTACCAAAGGAAGAGTTCCTGGAGGATGACTCACAGGCGAAGCCCAGGCTTTCCCTGTGGCGCTGTGTAAAGCCCTGAAAGATGGGCATAGCTATGGTCCTAGAGGAAAACACATCCGCAGCAGGACGGAGCCAGGGCCGACGCTCAGCCCCCACCCCGAGAGCCCACAGAACCAGGGCCAAGGTGGCCGCGGGGCTCCCAGCGTCCTCTTCCAGTAGGGTCTTTGTCTGTGCTGTGGTGACCTCCTCAGTGTCCCAGGTCGACTGAAAACCCTTACCTATACAGGCCATGTTGCCTTTGGGGAGGAGCCTGAAGTCTCCCCAGGCCAGATCTGGTGAATGCAGCGGACGAGGACACAGCGTCCTGTGTTTATGCTGTCGCCTTCCTAGGGAACAGCGCTTGGTGGTGGCAGCGTCTACTGATGTCATGGTTCAGAGACACTCAGGAGAGAGGATTCCAGAGCTGCATGCCTGCAGCCCCAACACTCAGGAGGCTGAGGCAGGGGGTCACTGAGCTCAAGGCCAGCCTGGGCTCCGTGTCAAGACCCTCTGCAAACACAAAACAAAACGAAACAAATTTCAATTATGTAGCTTCCCTTCCCAAACCCTAACAAAGGAATGTAATCCCTGAGTTACAACTTTATATCTCTTGAACCCAGGAACATTTCCTTAGAAAATCCAAAACAAAACCCCCTTATGGGACCCAACGTGGTGACACACGTCTGTAATCCAGTACTCAGGAGACTGAGGCAGGAGAATTGTTGTGAGTTTGAGACCAGCCTTGGCCACAAAGTGAACTAAAGGCCAGCCTGAACTGCATAGCAAGACCCTGCCACAAAAAGATAACAAAAAGCAGAAAACAAAATAAACAAACAATGAAAACCCCCTTATTCCCAGTCCTGTGAAGACCGCATGTTCCAGAGAGGTGCTGAACGGGCACTGCCTGGCTCCTTAGCAGGGCCTGGAGTTCAAGACAGTGAGTGCCGAATCTATCGTGTGCCTCTGCTCTGAGGGAAATCCTTTATCATCTTTTCTACACATGTAGGGCCCTGTGGCCCCACCCCCCCTGAACCCTAAATTCCGTAGCACCAGCTCCCCTCAGAAGGTGGACCAAACGTGCCCAGCACTGCTCAGCCTGGCCTCTATTCTTCATAGCTTAAAATTACCTAAGCAATACCAAAGGAAAGGTAAACACCAAAAATACCTCCACCAAATTGACTTCAGAAATATGGTAATGGATAGTAGAAATGACATGCCAAAACCAGGAGGAGAGATGCATGCTGGGAATCTGAGCCCTCTAGGAGGCTGAGGCAGGAGGATCCCAGTGGTGCCCAACTCCAGCAATTCAGTCAGATCCTTTCTAAAAAAAGAAATAAAATAATATCATTTTTTAAGGGCCAGGAGTGAGGTAGCATAGTGCAAAGGCTCTGAGTTTAATCAGCGGTGCTAAAGAGAAGGAAGGGAGGGAGAAAAGGGGGGAGGAGGGAGCAGCAGGGAGGAGGACGTTTGGGCTCAGGGTCTCCATGAGAGCTGCTTCCTGTGGAAAAATGGCCCCCTCGTGCCAAGGTCTGGGGGGCCCGGTGCCCAGAACAACCAGAGTCCTCCACATCCCCTGAGAGGAAAGCCCCGAGAAGGACCCCACCTTCCCTGAATGTGCAGCCACCAGGAGCTCCAGCTAGGCCAAGGCCACGCTGCAGCCCTGCACCCTGCACACCGTGGCCCTGTCCTCGGCCTTGGCCTCACTTCCCTGGACCTGAGCCATTTCTCCACACCGTGTCCCTGGCCCATGGCCACAGTGGCCAGAGAGTGACACCGTGGTCTGTGACACCACTGTGACGGCGGGCTGTGGCTGCCACAGTGTCTTCTGCCTCCTTCCAGTCCCGCTGAACGTCCCCCGCCCAACTCAGTTGGGCCAGGCTGCTGGTAACAGTGCTTTTACAGACGTCCCCAGCTGCTCCTAACAGCCACATCTTTCCTAGGGTCGGTGCAAGGGCGGTGACCGCCGCTATCTCTTCTGCTGTCCGCATAGTGTGGCCCCAGCCCGTCCCCAGTGAGTGTCCAGCGCTGCCTACAGCAAGTCATTCAGTTGGATGAGCGGGTCTTGGTGGCTGCTTCTTGCTCCCGGAATGCTCTAGAAGTGCTCTGTGTGGCTTTCTGTGAAGGCCTCGCTCTTTGAACCTCCCGTTCTGCCTGCTCCTCCCTCCCCTGAGGCTGTGCTCCTTCTCTGCCTAACTGTGGTCACTGGTCACCTCATGATGCTCGGGAATGCATCCTAAATGTCGGTGCTGCCTGCTCCTGGGCCGTCTCTGCCCTCTTTCTGAGGGCTGTGACTCTATAAAGCACCATGCAGAAGATGAGTGAATGCTCACGGGCTGGCAGCAGGGACCAGGGCCAGGGCAGCTCAGGGGCAAGCGTGTGCCTGGCACAGGGGTGCCCTGGCTCTGTGCTCTGAGCGTGTGCCCTGGACCAGCTCTGTGCGCTGGTGACCAGGGTGGCCTGAGCCAGGATTGGCATGGCACTGAGAGAGCAAGAGGGGTGGCAGGAGAGTGGGCGACCCCGGATGAGCCCAGAGAAGGCAGCCTTGGGAAAGATGTGGAGTCAACAGGAGGGCACATGAGAGGCAGGGACAGAAACTGCTGTATGTGTCCCTCAACACCAACAGCTCCCCTTTCCACCCCCCTTGCATAACCACAGCAGCCCTGGCTGCTGCTTTGCTAGCTGATGTGAACCAAACTCTTTCACCCCAGAGAATGTGGTCTCTGGTGACATAAAAACCCTCCCTGGGTGTCACCTCACTCACCCGGAGACCTTAACAGGGTAAGCTAAGCTCTTCAAGACCTAGTTCTGTCCTCCACAAGGTGCAGCAGCAGTGGCCCGTGGGCGCCAACTTGGCTATGCAAACACACTGTGCAGCCTGCCGCCTGGCACATAACAGGAGTCCCAGTGCTGGCCTCTTACAACCATGACATCTACACATCATTTCTGGGGCAGTCTAGGGGGCTCGGCTGTGATGCCCACAAGCTCAGGGACAGTAGACCCGCTGGGTCTGTCCCCACCTGCACATGGGCCCTGCAAAGATTCCAGCAGGAGCTTGCGAGGCTGGATCTTAGCACCAAAGGGCTGTTGTATTCTTCAATACAAAGAGCTCCAAGTTTGGGGTTCCTGCCCTTCCACACAGTCTCTTAGCTCTGAACAACCCTTAAATTCAGTATAACTTTTCCATTTTGAAAATGAGGGGCCAGGGAGATGGCTCAGTAGAATAAGCACTTGCCTGGCAAACACAAGGGCCTGAGTTCAATCCGCGGTTCCACAAAAACAAAAGAAAATAAGAGAATTCAAAACTAAAGGTGGAGGTTACATGCACCTGTAACCTCAGCACTCAGGAGCTGAGGCAGGAGGATCGCCGTGAGCTTGAGGCCACTGGGCTTCACGGTGAGAGACCTTGTCCCTAAACACATGCACACATGCACACACACATATGTATGTACATGCATACAAGGATATTGGAGAAAGCCACAGAGCTACAAATAACAGAAAGGAGGCAGGCGGTGGCCCGAATGTCAGTATCTGCTCTCTAAGGTCACTAAGCCTTCTCAAATGATATTTTCAGTGTCTGTCTACTTACTTGCTTTTTAGAAACAGGTCCTGAATGCATGGTCTAAAGCAATCCTCCCGCCTCAGCCTTCCCTCAGCCAGGACTCCAGGAGTCTACTTTCTTCCAAATACAGGAAGCTCTATGTCTAGCAGAAAACCCCCGTGAGACATTGTGCGGGCAGTGACCTTCTGGCCAGTACGAAGCAGCAGCCACCATGGGCACAGGATGCCACCGCCCTCCGGCCTTGCTGGCCCCGGCCCGGGGGCACCAGGGACCTGAAGTCTCCGAGGAATGCGCTGGCCCTCGGTGTGGGCCTGGCCGCTGAGCTCACCAGCGAAGACTGGGGGGACATCCTGACCGCTGCCTGGATGCCAGGAGTGGCCCCCTGAGCGCCAGCCTGCCTGGGTCCCCCACAGGCCCACACAGACAAGAAGAGGGGTGGAGCTGGGTGAAAGAATCAAAGCCAGAGACACCTGGGCAGCGACAGCCCTGCTCCTGGCCTCACAGCTCCTAGGGGACGTGGATCCTCCCCAGAAATGTGGCATCCTCTAGTGGGTGACACACGGCACAGGTAGGCCCAAGGCAGCCCTGGGGACCTCGGCCACACTACGTTGTGTGACTGGGGGATGGTGTGCCAGGGACCCAGCTGCCATTTCTGTGGGCTTGTCCTTCAGACAGTGGTGTAGAAGCCAGGTCAAGACAGTGGCAAGGTCCACAGCACACGTGCAGAGCCTGTGGGCTCCTCACAGAAACCAGGCCTCTCCAACGGAGAAGGCATGTCACTACTTTTTTTGATAGAGGGGAAACTGAGGCACCAAGGCTGGTGCTCAACTAGCCAAGGTCAGGAGGTTGACCCCAAACTCAAGTTCAGTAGCCAGCTGGTATGAATCCCTCTAAGCCTGGTGTTCTGCTCTCCACATATATTTTATGTATTCATACATATTTTATTGTACTTATATCAGTTTTTTGAGACAGGTTCTTGATATGTAGCTCATGTTGGTCCTCAGCCCATTTTGTAACCCAAATTTGAAATAATCCTCCTGCCTCAGCCTCCCAAGTACTGGGATTATAGCTATGTGCCACCATACCCAGCTAAATATTTTTATATTTACATATTTGTTCTTATTTATTTTTAATCACAGCCACTAGGGGTGGAAGAAAATACAGAGACAAAATTTGAGGCAGTACTAGAAAAGGCTATTAGGATAACTCACTGTCCCATTAAAAAACCCAGGTTACAGCCCCATAAATGAGTATTAGGCTGGGCATGGTGTCTCACACCTGTAATCCCAGCACTCAGAAGGCTGAGGCAGGAGCATTGCCTTGAATCTGGGGCCAGCCTGAGCAACATGGTGAGCTTGAGGCCAGCCTCAACTGCATAAGAGGTCCCAAACCAAACAAGCAACCAAATGAGTGTTTTTACCTGGCACCCACACTCCTCCACCAGTGCACTGGTGACAGCAGGCTCTGGGGTACACTGAGGGTGGCCCTGTGTCACCCCAAACTGGGATGGAGCAGGAGTGCGGTGGGGGCCCATCCCGGACCCCACAGTGCGGGGCCACACTCCACCACCCTGAGCCAGCAGGCAGGAATGAAGGGCTCCTGACAGGAGGAGGGACAACCCCACTGCCCAGACCGCAGGAGGGAAACTGAGGCACTCTAGCTAGGGTCCCGAGGGCACAAAGCAGAGCCTCTATGGCTTCACCCGTCCCCGGCCACTTTCCTGGCACTCTGCCAGCCAGCAGCCTGGGCAGGGTGGACAGACCTCGCTGGCACAAGGCCGCGGGTGGGGACATTTTCCAGATGGCTATTAGTGGGGTAGGGGAAGGGAAGGAGCTGAGGTGAATGCCCAGGTCCTCATCCCAAAAGGGAAAGTACAGTAGTTCTCGGGCCGTGAGGGAAAGTTGCAGTGAGAGCTATCTCGCTGACAATCTGCCATTTCCTTTTTTCCAGCTGCTTTTTTTCCCTCTTGGGAAACTGGCACCTGCCTCTCGCCTCGCTGAGCACAGAACATGTAGGGGCAGCTCTCCCAGGCCCGGTCTGATGAGGCTTCACACGGTGTCGCACTGAGCCAAGGTGCCCCAGCCCCTGGCCAGCACACACAGAGCC
This sequence comes from Ctenomys sociabilis, assembly GCA_004027165.1. Classification (NCBI taxonomy): domain Eukaryota; kingdom Metazoa; phylum Chordata; class Mammalia; order Rodentia; family Ctenomyidae; genus Ctenomys; species Ctenomys sociabilis. The sequence continues at coordinate 9,319 of PVKA01012108.1, read as the reverse complement.
GCCGAGGCACCAGGCAGCCCTGACAGGCAGTGATCCGCTCGGAGGTCCAAGCTCGCTGCTGTCTGGGGCTCACTGCCCGGCCGACTGCTGTTTGACTAAAATCATTAACTTTCCATGGCATCACTTCCACAGAGCACAAACTGCATGTGTGTTGGGGGGTGGTGCTTAGCATAAACCAGGTTGAAAAGCAAGCCCAGCGTTTAGCATAAAACCAATAAGTAAGGAAATAACTCAGAAAGAGGAAAAACCTGTTGCTGGGACCTTTGCCTTATGTTAAACTTGAAAAGAAATTTCCTGAGGTTTCTGAAGTCAGCAGCACTGGAGACAATCCCAGGCCGAGGCAGACGGTCGGTTCACCCGCTAGACAGCACCGCCGAGCTCACCTTCTCCTTCCTACCCAGGCCTGGGGAGTGCACATCTGTAGTCCCAGAATTCTGGGAGGCTTTCAAATATAAGCCCAGGGCTGGCCAAATAGCCCAGTGGATTAAAGCGGCTGCAAGCAGGTTGAGGGGCTCGGAGTTTGATCCCCAGGGCCTGCTGGGCCTGCCCCACCCCCGGGGCTTACTGAGACAGCCATTGAGACTGGGCGTGGTGGTGCACGCCTATAATCCCAGCTCTTGGGAGGTTGTAAGCAGGTGGATCACTCTGAGTCCAAACCAGTAGTGGGACCCTTTAGACCCTTCCCTAAGATACATAAAAAATCAACTATGAGCCTAGTCTGGGCACTTTAGTGAAATCCAGTCTCAAAATAAAAATTAAAAAGGCACCAGAGTGTAGCTCAGGCAAAGGCCCTGGGTTCAATCCCCATTATTGAAAAGTAATCCATCCAGGTAGCTGTCATCTCACCAGCAGATCATTAGAGCCCTCTCTCCTGATTCTAAAGAGGAGGGAGTTCCCGCCCCGTGCAGCTGGCCTTCTGGATCCTGCAGCTTGACATCATCAGTCTCAACCAATTACAGGTGACAGATGCCAGGCGCAGGAGCTGTGGCCCCTTGTACACGCGCGTGTGCTCCTCCCGGCTTTCCTGGCTCCCTGAGCTGCTCCTCATGTACACGGCACTGACATGGCACAGAGCATCAAAAGCCGTCAGAGGCAGCCCAGTCACGCACGCCTGGACAGCAGGGGCAGACCTGAGGAATGTGCTGGGAGCTGGGTTCATAGCTGTGTCCCGGGCTGAGAGAGCCACTTCGGCCCTACTGATGGTCTCTGAGCCATCCGACGCACATGGTCTGTCACTGATGGAAATGCAGCACATGATTCTAAGCAGAGGGTGTGCGCAGACTCTGCTCACCGTTTTATCCATTTGGGATTCTTTTGGGCTTTGGAGACAGGGTCTCACTATGAAGCGCAGGCTGGCCTTGAACTCGCATGGGTCCTCCTGTCTCAGCCTCTGGGGTACTGGGACCTCAGGAGTACAGCACCATGCTCAGCTCCTGCTACACCATTTGATACAAAGGATTTGAGTGTTGTCAGATTTCAGCATCTCTGAGAGTCTGAGGGCAGATGCCAAGGGATGTAAGAGTGGGTTTTTCTGCACCTTATTTGTACAAATCCTGAAACTCTCCAAGGAGTCATGTGTGAAGCATCTAGTGTGAGCTCTTGGTTATAAGGGAGAGCCCCAGCCCTCCACAGCCTTCTAGAATCTTCCCTGTGGCCTCCTGTGCCCACCGCAGGCTCACTTCCTGAGATTTCCATGGCTGTGCCCTGTTCCAGTGCCATCCTCAGGGGTATTGCTGCAGTCAGCAGAAGCCCTCTGCATGAGGCACTTCTTCTGGAGGGGCCAGTCTGCCCACTCAGAAGCAACTTTTCCCTCCATACTGAGTGGATTGCAGAGGCAGCTAGATGACCTGTGGTGAGCAGTGACATGTGAGCCCCCCCCCACTACCACTATGGCCTCAGCCAAGTCTCACGTTCGCCTCAGTGCAGAGCAAAGCCGCTATGCCTGCCATGTGCACTGGACTCTGGTGACCGCAGGGCAGCCCACAGCCTGACCTGGGCTCTGGGGAGAATGTCCCAGCCACGGCAGCCCCGTGGCTACTGTCATACATGGCCAGGTGCAGAAGTGCTGGGACCCAGCCACCCCGTACATCCGCCTGGGCACTTTCTGTCTGGACACTAGGCCACAGGCTCTGGGGCCACAAGAAAGCAGCACTGTCTGTCCCTAGAGGTTCACAGCCCACCTGCAGGTAGCACCAGAGGGGCTCAGAAAAGGAAGACCTACCTGGGTGTGCTGGCACACGTCAGTCATCTCAGCACTCAGGAGGCCGAGGCACAAAGATCGCCACACGTTCAAGGCCTGCCTGGGCCACACAGTGAGTCCAAGAGCAGCCTGAATGACACAGCATGACCTGTGTCAGTAGAAGTAAAGGACACAGAAGAGGAGGAGGAGGAACAGCTACCTGTTCAAAGATCTAACCAAACTGGGCATGATACACACATCAGTAATCAAAGCACTCGGAAGGCTGAGGCCAGAGGACCATCATGAGTGGAGGCCAGCCTGGGCTGCACAGTGAGACCTTATCTCAAAAAATAAAAACAAAACAGACCAAAAACAACAACAAAATCCCCAAAACCAAAACTCCACCCCCCACCAAAACAAGACCTAATCAACTAGACATATAATGAGTCTGGATACGGTGGCGCACACCTGTCATCCCAGAACTCAGGAGGCTGAGACAGGAGGATCACTGCAAGTTCATGGCCAACCTGGGCTAAATATTGTATGACCCTGTCTCATACAAAATAAAAGGGGAAAAAAGGAGTAGAAAAAAAAAAAAATGAAGGCCCTGAGAGATAGCTCAGTGGACTAAGTGCCTGCAGAGGCAAGCACAGGGACTGGGTGTTTGATCCTGGTTACTGCGTGCAATGCCGGCTGCACCCCCAGGGCGCATGACGCAGTGACAGAGTCCGGGAATGGTGGCGCATGCCTGTAATCCCAGCTCTGGGGAGGCTGAAAGCAGGAGGATCACTATGAGTCTGAGCTGCATAGTAGGCCCTGTACCAAATACACTATTTAAAGAAAAATGAGCCTCCCATTTAGCAAAGCTCTTTTGGATACCAATCCATCCACAGAAAGGAAGAGTTTGTATTTCTGGGTTTCCTGGTTTCATCTCTCACCATCCACTGTGGGAATCCAGTCTCAGACGCCAAGGCAAAGTGGAGATTTAGTCGTCTGTCCCTGGTCCTGTGGGCTCAGTGCTGGTAGACAGGGACTCAAAGTTCTAGAAAAGCAGCCAAATCGCAGCAATGGCCCCATCGCCCGATGTCCAGGCTCAGCCCCCCGGGGCAGTTGGAGCCTTAGAGGTGAGCCCGTAAGCCTCTTCTCGCTGTCACTGTCCCCGCAGTCCTTGGGAACAAATCTGTACACCTGCAGCCTCCAAGGTCTCTGTTGTTTCCCAGCTGATCTGTCGGTGGGATCGTCTCTCTGTAGACTCCACATCTTTCTGCAGACCCTGCTGGTGCTGCTTGGACGCACGTGCGGCCAGCACTCACTCATGCACGGCACGCTTCACTGGGACTGGCCTGGAGCTCGAGGTGACCCTCAACTTCAGCCTGGTCAGCTAGCTCTCCATGGGGACCAAAGCCCTGGGCAACACTCCACAGCTACAAGACAGTGCCAGACCCAGGCCCACCGCACTGGCCTCCTGCCCTGGAAGACCTGTGTCACCTTCTTGTCACCAGTTATGAATGCTTTTCCATGTTCTGCATGGCAGATTTGCCTCTTAGGAGTTGAGCCAGGTTCGCCCTCCATAGTCCATCTCTCCTTCAACACAAACACATGTTCTCTGTGTGTGTGTGTGTGTGTGTGTGTGTGTGTGTGTGTGTGGTCTCCCCCCCTTCCTTTTCTCTGATACTAAGCCCTGAGCCCAGAGCCATCACACCTAGCTTCATTCTCTTTTTCTTTTTCTTTTTTTTTTACTTTGAGACAGGATCTCACTATGTTGCTAAGTTGCCCAAGCTGGGCTCAGACTTACTATCCTCCTGCCTCAGCCTCCCAGAGTGCTGGGATGATAGGTGTGCACCACTGCACCCAGCTCCACCACAGTTTCTGGCAGCTTTCATGAGCTAGGATTCACGTGCTCAAGGCTTACCCACTGGAGTGTGCGTGGGTCATTTCCAGACCATTGTGTAACTGTTAACACTAACTAATCTAGAAGCATTCAGGGCCAGCCAAATAGCTCAGCAGATTAAAGTGCCTGCAAGCAAGCACAGGGGCCTAGGGTTCAATTCCCTGGGCCTGCCATGCTAGCCTCACCACCTGGGGCACATTGAGACAGCAATTGAGACGGGGCATGGTGCCCCATGCCTGTAATCCCAGCTCTTGGGAGGCTGTAAACAGGCGAATCACTTCGAGTCCAAGCTAGAAGTGAGACCCTGAACACTCTGTAGACCATTCCCTAAAATACAGAAAAAGAAACATTCACATTACCGTACCCAAAGAAACCTCCCTCTGGATCCCTCCACCCTCCCAGAATCCCCCGTGTGACCTTCTCACAGGCCATGGTGAAGCCCTGGAGAAGGGTCAGGCAGGCGTCTCAGTCCACCAGGCATATGGTCCCCTGTGGCTATGTCCCCATGGTGCCCTGTATGAGCACTCTGTCCATCCATCCTGACCGCTGGCCGGGCTTCGCTTGTGCACATGCCCATCCATTCCACTGCATGGCTGCTGTGAACACCGGCGGGTGAGCCTCCCGTGTCCCAGAAAAGCCAGGGGCACCTCCAGGATCACGCTGCTCCCTGGGCACTGTGACTATGTTTTCATTACAGTGAACCTGACTTCTTCCCCAGGGAGTTATCAACTCTAGGACCTCTCTGAGAATTTGCATGGTCAAAGCAGATCTCATGAAGGGCTGGGAGGGGGCAGAGAGAAAGACAGAGATGGAGATGGAGGCAGGAGGAAATGGTGAGGTGCTACTCTAAAGCAAGATGTACCACACACTCATATTTATTTTCAACTCAAATGAAGACCTTGGTGCTCAGCCCGGGAGGCCAGGGCAGTGCAGGAAGAGAAGCCTCCTGCAGCCAAGGTGCTTGACCAGCACAGTGCTACCCCTGCCCCACCCCCCACTGGACCCCAGAGGCTGTGGAGCTGCTGCTGCCGCTGGCGACCAGAGCACAGGGCCTGGCTGGGTGCCGTGCATGGAAGCAGAACCTCCCAGAGCTCCCCAGGGACCACAGCAGGGCTGGACGTGGCCCCAGCTGCTCTGCCCCACCTCCATGCTGGCTTTCATTTTGTATGAAGGTTCACTCGCCTTTTTTTCTATTCTATTTTACTTTATTTTATTTGGAACTGGGATTTGCCCGAAGGCCTTCACACAAAGCTGTGTCCCCAGCGCTTTTTTATGTGAGACAGCATCTCCCTAAGTGGCGCAGGCCGGCCTGGAGCTGCACCACCCTCCTGCCCCAGCCTCCTGGGCATTGGGATTCCAAGCGTGCACCACCCTGCCCGGCTGGACTCACATTTTTCCACCCTCCCACTTTGAGGCCCCTGGGACGGGGGACACTGAGGCAGACCCCACCGCTGGTACCCTCCCTGAGGGCCAGCAGAGGGCTCACCCAGAGCCAGAGGCAGACACAGGGCATGGCGCTAGGAGCCTCTGGCTTCCCGTCCTTGTTGCATGGGGTCAGTAAGGCCCACGAGTGGGACCTACTACCTGTGCTCCCTGCAGGAGTGGTCTTAGCCCCTCCAGGCCCTGTCAAATCCCCAGCAGGAAGTGATGGCCTGGCCAGAGCTATTCAGAGGCTTGAGGTGCCTCCCCTGACCTGGGAGCCGAGCCCAGACAGTAGCCCTCACTGGACACTGTCACTCACCCCTAAGGCCCCTGATGACAGCCCCAGCACTCACCCAAAATAGCTGACCAGAGATGGACTCGCTTCAGCAAGCACAGCCTGTTCTCTCCTGAATGCCAGGCTGATGTCACTAGAGCAGCAGCCATTAGCAAGGGACATGCTTCTGGAGTGTGGTCCCTGTGCCCTTTCACCAAGTGACCCCATACAGGCCAGGGCCAGGGCCACCACCCAGGTAGCAGAGAGCAGTTGCACCTTCTGCCTCAAGGGAGAGCACTCCAAAACCCTGGCTCCAGGGGTGGCTGTCCACAGGGGTACCAGGACCTTGAAGCTCCTGGGCTCCACACTTCCAGGGATAGCCCAGGACAGCTCACTCAGAGGTAAAGGGACAGGCATAGAGATGGGGAAGAGTTGGCCAAGACTTCTGCCTTTGGGAGCAAGGGTGTGTGCCCCACCTCAGCTTTCTGCACAAGAGGGACAACCAAGTCACCTGAGGCCACCCGCTGTGAGCAAAGAAGGGTCTTTGAGCTGGGCACAGTCTTGCATGCCTATAATCCAAGCACTCAGGAGGCTGAGGCAGAAAGATCACTGTGAGTTCGAGGCCAGCATGGGGCACAGAGCAAGACCTTGTCTCAAAGAAAGGTGGGGGCTTCAAAGCAGCAATGTGAGGTGCTGAGGATCTGACTTGGGCACGTGCTGCCTGGGCTTGAGTCCTTGTTCTGCTCTTTCTTCACCCCTGGCCTGTGCAGGCCCCTAGTGTAGCCGCATCTGTGGTCAAGGTCGGCACTGGTAGCTACTGTGGAGGTCTGCTCCAGGATCTTGGGGGGCAAGCCCAGTCAGGCACAGAGAACTAGAGTTTGATACACAGAGCCACATGCCATGTCAGACCCACCCTCAAGGCAGCCTGAGCCAGCCACCACCCACCCTCCCCAAAAAAAATCCAAGGCCTGAATGAATTCCTCCTCACACTTTGACCTTTTTAGGTCTGGCCCAGAATAAGTGACTCCTAGGTATTTGCAACAGAATTCGAAATGCTCTGTCATCCTCACTCCAAGAGGACTTGCTATCACCACCACACAAGGCTTCATCCAGGGTCCCCACAGTGACACCTCGATCTGCAGCTAGGCTTGTGAAACGAAGGACAAAAGCCACAAGGCATGATGACAAGTTTACAACGGCCAAGTGGGATGGCACAGCTCGGTGGAAACTCACAAGTTTAGCATGTACAAAAACCCGGGCTTGGCCAAACTGGATGGCAAGCCAGGCGTGGAGGTACATACCTATTGTCCCAGCACTCGGGAGGCTGAGACAGGAAGATTGTAAGTTCAAGGCCAACCTGAACTGTGCAGCAAGACCTTGTCCCAAAGCACAGGAACAGATCTCTAGGTAGTGTGCAGCTAGAGACTTCCTTCGACCTCCCAAAATCAGACCATGCCCTGAGCAGACCCCAGTGGAGGTACCCTCTTCCTCTCTGTGATCAAAAGGCAAAGAGCACCTGAAATTTGGGGTGCTCTCAGAAAGGACCCCAAGAGGAGAGGAAAATGTTCTTTCTAAACCCCTACATAAGGGATTGGGGAGATGGCTCAGTGGAATAAGCGCTTTCCTGACAAGCACAAGGGCCTGAGTTCAATCCCCAGTTCCACAAAAAAAATAAATTAAATAAACCCCTAAATAGCTCAAGACCATCAATAGTCTCCAGGAAGAACTTCAATAGTCAGTTTCTGGATGGAGCAAAAGGCCACTGCCCTTTGTCCACTGAAGCCAGGACCCAGATCAGTGTCCTTGGGTCCAAATGTGTCTCCTCAGATTCCTTGGTATTGGGGCTGCTGTATTATTATGATGGATTACAGAAGAAATCCACTCAAGGCCACACTCAGAGCCACACCGCAACCTTGGCCGAGGGGAGCACCTGTGAAAACACACGCCCCACCTGGACCTGCCACCACCTGCACACCAGCTGTCGCCACTGCGGTACGTGGGGGAGGGTGGCAACCGTGCAGGGCGCCGGCTCCAGCCACACTTGTGCCAGGCGCAATCTCTGCCCGCACCACTCCCTTTAATTACTATTTTTTTTTTACTCAGTGGCACAGCCGCAAGTGTCCCACCTGCACCTGTGATGGGAGTTTCTAGGACACGGATGTCACTGCCCCAGGGACACAGCACTCCTTCCTTTATTGCCACTCTAAGGCGCTTGAGGAGAAAAACAGGAATGTGTGTTCTTAGAGGGTCATAAACCCCAACGCAGACCTGGGTGAAACGTCTGCTTCGGCTTCAAGGAAGCTTTAGGAGCACCAAGAAGAGAGAAACCTGCGCAAGCACAGCGCGGGGCTCACCACGCCCCCTCCTGCCCCAGCGAACGCGACCACTGCACAGCTCTTTCCCGGCCAGATGAGGTGCCGCGCGCCTGTCATCCCAGCAGGGCCTGAGGCAGAAGGGTCGCAAGCTGAAGCCCAGCCTGCAAGACGCAGCAACCTAGGAGATGTGACTCCGTGCAGCGGCCCCGGGTTCAATCCCTGGCACCAGAAAAGCAACACAAAATCTTTAATTCACAAAGCTTACAAATGGCCGGGGGCGGCCAACCTATTCCTCTGCCTAACGGACAACGCACGGCCCCCACCTCACCCTAACGGCCTCGGCTGAGTGCACAGAGCTCTGAGCCACGGCACTGGCTCCTCCTCCAGGAGGCTGGAGAAGCAGCCGGGAGCCGAGGGTCGGCTCTGTCTGGAACAGTGGGAGCTTTGCCTGTGGTCACGGAAGACAGCTTCACGCTTCCGTTCACGAGTGTCCAGCAGGGCCAGTGAGATGGCTCACAGCGGATTAAGCACCTGCTTTGACAAGCGCAAGCACCAGGCTTTGATCTCGGGCACACCAAGCCAGCGATAGAGTCTGGGTGTGATCCCAGCACCAGCAGGCTGAGGCGGGAGGAGCGCAAGTTTGAGGCCACTCAGGGCTACATAATGAATTCAATAGCAGCCAAAACTATATAGTAAAACCCTGTTTCAAAATTAAGAAACTTATGATTGTCAACATGGATTAAGAGCCACCTGGCACATTAGTAAAGCACTGTTGGGAGGGGGCGTCCCAAGGCCGTGACCATGAGGGCTACATCTGGTGCTCTTTCTTCCCTGGCTCTCTCTCCAACCCTCTCTGCTTCCTGGGCCCCGAGAGGTGAGCAGCTGTGCTGTGCCTCACCCTTCTGCCAAGACACGAGGCTGTGGTGCTGGCAGACCAGGGACTGTGTCCTTTGAAAGCCCACAACTCTCTGGGAGGCTGAGGCGGTGGAATTCCAAGTTCAAGCCCAGCCTGGGCAACTTAGAGAGACCCTATAGGGTTGGGAAAGAATCTTAGTGTGAAGGCCCGTTTTTTAATTATCAGTACCACAAAAGGAGAGAAAAAGAAGAGGATGTGGGAGAAAAGAGAAAAGAAAGGAAGGAAGGAGGGAGGGAGAGAGAGAGAAGAAGGAAGGACAAACTAAAGAGAAAGAAGAAAGAAGGAAGGAAGGAAGGGCGAGAGGAAGGGAGGGAGGCAGGGA